>JAHZND010000278.1:0-13823 GCA_027744115.1 Acrocyrtus sp. NNG-2020
GTCTGCTAGAGAAAAAGGGTTATGAAGAATGTAGGGATGAGCAGTGAGCACCATCATAACCTTATGTGAGGATTGGGGTTGAGGATGATGATTCCTGCAAAAGCTTTAAGTGAGGTCTTCTTCGGATTTTTCGAGCTTATATGCACGAGCAGCAACTCACCAAACAATAAAAAAGGCTACATGCACTTACAAGACACAGTTTTATTTTGCTTTAAGTAAAAACAATGATATTTCTAGTATAACAATAAGGCCATAATTTTATATAAAACGTGGAAAAAGACAAGCAACCAGAAAAGCATTCGTCGGGTTTTTTTATTGATGCTTTCATCCACACCAGCATAATTTTAGCATTCTGTGACAGGATTATGCTGTATGAGTTGTGCATTAGCTTAATGCACCTATAACGACTAGCGCTTTTACCTCCCTTCACACACAATTGTCATTTATCTCATCGTCATCAGCGTCCCTCCTCATGTCTTCTCTATAATTTTTATATGGAACGCAGAACGTAATAAAAATTGCAAATTGTTTTATAGAAAAAGTGCCGCATATTTATACCTACAAACGTATGGTTAGTGGTAATGCATAAAAAAAATATCCTCCCCTTTGAAATGCGAGTGGCAGAGTAAGCAGCAATAGAAAAAAAACTGTCTTTGAATGGATTTTCCATCACCACACTGCCAACTTACCATTACAATGCAAACTGCAAAACTGCTGTTTGAAACGACCGAATTAAGAAAAAAAAATTAGTTGTATCCGAGCTCAGGAACGTGAGCAATGTAAACGTAATGGAATCGTAATATAAGGCTAATATGCAATAATACGGATTACGGATACGGAACGGATGGACATTAAAGTAGGCATACTGCTATTATTATTATTGTTTGAAAAACTAGAACTAAGGAGTAATTTTTTTTCCTCGCAAAAAATACATATGCGCTGCAATATGTTTATTGTGAAAAGCAAAAAAATGCTTACCTACATATTTACACTTTGCACACAATCATTCTTTATTCATAGACACGATGCCAGTGCTTAAGTAAGAGAAGTTACAGTACAATGGCAATGGCAAGGTAAAGGTTTTGTCCGAGAGAGAGAAAGAATAAGGAATGAAACGATGAGGAATAATGATGCGATGATGTCGATGATATAAAAACGCCGTTAGTTGATATTTTCCTCGCAAAAAATACATATGCGCTGCAATATGTTTATTGTGAAAAGCAAAAAAAATGCTTACCTACATACTTACACTTTGCACACAATCATTCTTTATTCATAGACACGATGCCAGTGCTTAAGTAAGAGAAATTACAGTACAATGGCAATGGCAAGGTAAAGGTTTTGTCCGAGAGAGAAAGAATGAGGAATGAAACGATGAGGAATAATGATGCGATGATGTCGATGATATAAAAACGCCGTTAGTTGATGATGATGATGGTGGTAACTTAAACACTAGCTATTTCATTTCATGTAGTAAAAAGCCGAGCTTTATGCTATAATATAGCGCTCATCTACCTGACTTGTGGCTGCAAAAGTATACACATGTGCGGAATGCCGATAGAGCGTACTGCACAAAAATCGTTTACTACCTGTAATTCAGGCCTTCCTCTTCCACTACCGTTTGTTCCTATATGTTTAAAACATTTAGCTCGTATGAATGTAAAAGCGCAATATCACGGTAAACAGTGAATAGCAAAGATTAGCCTTTTTCATGCGCCATTCCCTCTTCACTTGCTGTATCGTTATTTAACATGCGGGATGCGGGATGCGGGAGTGTGTGCTCAGGCTCAGGCTCACAGCGACGGAAAAATAATAAAGAGAAACATTGAAAAGCGTTTTTTTATAAAAATAAATAAGCTCACATTGTCAGTTTCATTTATCAAAGTTACTGTCATTTGCAGAAAAAAGCAAAATGTAATGTGGATGTGGATGCAATAATGTAAAATGCAGCGTAAACTGTTTTTTCTCGGGGAAAACGAGAAGCATAATAATACGGAGTGCCTGCGTGTAGGTGGTGCAGCATCAGTATCATTTCATAAATCATTACGGCTCTTTACTCATTTTTAATAATTATTATTACCTTTGTTTATGGTAATACACTCGTTCATATCATAATCCCGAGAACACTTGCAATGTTTCAAATGTTATTTTTTTTAACCGATGACAGGCAAGTATTGTGGAGATGACCAGTGCAACAATAAACAGCTTTGGACGGTAGGAATTGTGTGTTAGGAGCGTGTAGGCAGTTTAATATATTTTTTCTGCAACATGTACCTTCTTTCCGTTCCCTGCTACTTAAGTAGCGTGCTATTAGACCCCATTTACAAAATAAATAGTCTGATAAAAAGTGCAGCGGGTATGTGGTGGGTAAAATAAAACCTAATTTCTGGATGTAACTCACTCGGTAAAAAAATGCTGATATGTATCACACACGACGGCGCTTGCTTGTTGTTACTCTGTCCGTATTATAACCATAAACCTGCAATCAACTGCTTCCGCAAGTGAGGGTTCGAGGGTTGACTGACTGAGTTGATTTAAATGCGGTCTTTTTTGCTGAAAACAATAAATGGCTAAATAAATCACGTAAATGTTGGCAAAAACAGACAATAAAGATGACAATGGTGACAGGACAAAAAAAGTTCAGATTCTTTAGTTTCTCACAGATTTTACCAAGTGATTCTAGCAATTATGACTTTGCAATTGGTAGAAAAAAAAGCTGCGCCTAAAGTAGGAAACGGAAACAATGCTTCATGCGAGGATTATGCTACAAAGGTTTTTTTTGCATGTGGCGATGCGTCCTGATTAATGAACTGCATTTTAGGGTAAATTCATAATATGACAAAATGTTCTTTGTGAAAGGCTGCCAGTTTTATTTATTCACAATCACAATGAATTTTACTGCCCGTAATAACGACGGCACGCAAAAGGTTGTATTGAATCGCAACAAAAACATATAACTTCAGAAATGATCAGCATTAAACGTTGACGACTTAATTACATTAATAAAATGTACTCCTTTGATAATGATAGGCAGTGCTGGCTAGAAAATAAACATGCCTGACGGACGGCAGGTGCTTCTTGTCAGATTTCTTTCGTCGCAGTTCAAAATGTGATTATTACTAAAGTTAATGTAACAAAGTATTATTATGCAAGTTTTACCAGTGTAGTCTTAAAACATCTAGTGTACTAACAGCTAAACGTCTATCAGCAAACTTTCTCCAGTTCGCCACTTTGCTGTTTCGAAATGCGATGGTAAAATTACTGGAACATCTCATTGGACTCATTTACTACAGCAATTTGTAAAAAAATTGAAATATATTAAAGTAAAGCAATATACTATGTTCTCTTCAAATGAGTTGAATTTAAAATACAAAAATTTGTATTCAAGTCTGCCTTGGCATATAAGCAAGGATTGCTCACTTATCAAACGGAAACTCAAGTAAATTAGATCCAAAACATTTTTTTCTTGGATGCTTTTCTAGCAGCACACTGAGAATAAACGTCATTAAAAATCTTGTACAGTAGGTAAAATTAGAACATCAAATGCAAGTAATAAAAGTAAAACAACATACAAAAGTTTTTTTTACACAAGTACTCTTACTACTTACTTGAATAGTACTTGCAACCCTTTTTAGCATTAAAAAAGCAAACACTTTCATTTAAATTTAGACAGATTTTGATAAAACAAGATCTAAATACATAAATTCTAAACCTAGATATTCTTTCACACGCCAACAGCACAGACACGAGTGCAGCAGGAATAGCTAAAAAACGCTAATGAAATGAAATGGGGTCACCGAAACGAAATGCGGTCTACTTTTACTTTGCCTTGAAAAAGAAATCGGATTTATACTTTTTTAGATTGTGATAATCAAAGAAAAACTTATTTTCATGCTTATAATAAAGTATCACTTAATAAGAGGATCTCATTTTTATAGCCAGTACTTCGTAGTTTCCTCATTTTCACTGTATATATCCACTGTCATTTGATACAACGTAGCTGTAGGAATGCGGGAATGAGGACTTTCTCAAGTTCACTTTGTTATTATGTTGGACCTAGAAATTGAGTACTTCTGCTGAAATAGTTTACATGAAAATGACAGCAAAAAGGATAATGAGAAGGAATAAAAAGGGAGTGTAAGCGTGTAACTTTAGATCACGTCATCAGCATTTATCAACTCCGCTCACCGAAGAAAGTTGCAATCATTTTTTTTTTGATTTTCACATCAGACAGAACCAGATAATTACAATGTATCAAGTTACTTTTTCTAGTGCAGCCGGGGATAATACCTTGAAGCATCTTCTTTTCCTTTGTGTACTACCTCCATTTAATTTCTAGGACTTCAGTTCCCGTCACTTGTGTCAAGTGAATCCCCATTCCCATACACTCATTTAGCAATTGAATTTGACATTCTCTGAAGTAGGTATGCGGAAAAGGGGAAGGAGGACTGACAGTGCTATTACACTAACAATGTTTTTTACCTGACTCATCTTCACTGCAATTTACTGCTAATAAAATACCTATCGGATCGGAAGAGGTAGTACGCTAGGATATCTTTTGTAGAATCTTGCCAATACTTTTAGCTTTAAAAAAAGTGTCTACTTTCTCATGAAGAGTAATAACGATAATGAGTGAAGGGTTGGTTCATCACAGAAAATAGTAATCACCATTATCATCATCATCATCATCTGCGGGCTAGTTAGTTTGCTGAAGCTATTCTATTAAATAGGCTGTATTCATTTCATCGGAAGACTAAATGCAGGCATCAATACACAACTCGCAACAAAGGGATAACACTCTCTGACAATGAAACCAAGTCAATTACATCACGAAAATGAAGACACCAAATAACGAGATTTTTTTTCTTTTTCAAAGAATAAATTCGCATGAAGAGTGGACTAAAATATGTGCTTGGTTGGGGACAAAATAGACAAGACGGAACAATGCATCATAAATGAAAAGTAATTTGGTCGAGAGGGTGACATGACGTGTTTCACCGTCATTCGGACTCAGACTTCGGATTTAGCACACAGCACTTAAATCAGACCACGAAGATTTTAAAGATATGTTTTCCTTTTAACAATGCGCCAGAAGGATACTTCTTTTCTGTGGGTTGATCGCCAAAACCTGGTAAAGTGCCGGTTCGTATTCGCAATAGCAACAAATGGCTTATGGCTTCGTCTTGCCTTGGCTAAACGCAAAAGAAGATGTAACATGTAAACATAATAATAAGTTTGTATATATTGCAATTTCAAGTACACAACAATTTTCGTCTCTTCCGTCGTTTTTTAGAAGTTATAAAAACTGGCTATTGTGGAATAGACAGCGCAATTGCTGAAACTAGGTAAAAAGGGGAACGAAGGAAGAGAATATGGTCCACTTTTTAACAATGCAAGCAAGCGGTGTTGTGCAAATGACAATTTTTTCCCTTGATAGCTACACTAAATAAACTGCGGAAATACAAATTGAAAGAAAATTCTCCTTGCAAGATAAGAAAACTAATTGTATGTTTGTATATGTTATTGACGGAGACTCATGATGGTATGGGTGCAAAAAAAATCAGCTTAATTCATCTTTTTATAGTGGCATGGGCAGCAGGCATCTAACTAAATTAAAAGTTTTATTAGGCGCTAGCTATATTACTAGCTAGACTAGAAACATATCATTTAAAAATTCCCATCCTATATATCAACCCCATATAATGGGATGGGACTGTCTTCGAGGGTTTTTACGTTGCTCTATAATAAAGTGCTTATAGAGCCCAATAGGCGATTATGAGGCTGCAGTTATGTTATCGAAATCATATTTGTGCAAATGAAAAAAGATAAGTACACTTGCACTGTTGTTGCACCAGACATGCGATAAGAAAGGGGAAGATGATAATGACCCTGACTAGTCGTTATTATACCCAGACCTCAAAACACACATTTTAATTCTGAATTTTCAGAGTTATCAACGGTATCTGGTTCAATTCTAGCAGATCCACAATTATTTTGCTCCTCTAGATATATGAAATAGGATACAGGATAAGGTGCAATTGAAAGTATTACACCGACAGGATTTCAAAAAGGAGACAAAAGTAGGACAGGACAGAAGCAGTCAGTTTCACCTTCACCCCTTTTGTACATACATTTGAAAATATCAATTTTTTGGCGGAAGCACCATTGTTTTATGAATCGTCACATCTAAACACGCCCAAGTTCCCGAGCCTGGGGTTTAACAATTACTGGTGATAATACCAACGGTTTTGGGATTGGGAATTGGATTGAATTTCCTTCAATAAAGTGCAACACTAAAAATGTGAAAGGAAAAAACCTCGCAAATAGCTACTCCATTCCATAGTAGTTCATACCATCAAATTATCTATTTTGTCATATATTCTTATACAAAATATGCAGTGCTGAAAACAATAATTTATACTATGAGTAATAAAAATGAACACATCAATATGCTATTTTTTTATTTTTAAAAATGCAATTTATTATTTGTGCAATATTTGGCATTCATGATGATTTTTTACAGCTTAGGGATTTGTTCTTCTCTTAACTGTCACAAGTTAAAAAAAACATTATTCAATCTAGACCTCAAATTTTGGTGGTGATAAGAACTTGTAACAATACTCTTCAAACGCTAATTTTCACGTATAGAGAATAAGTATGTAGTAAAAAGTAAATACCAAAGTCAATTTTTATATCTACTTTAATCTTTCATTTTAAATATAATCGTACATAGTCACGACTCAACAAGCAACACTAACAAAAGGGAAAAGACACTAGCTACCTCTAAATAAAACAGAAAAGATCTACAAACAAAAACAATGAGTATAACCAAACTTTCTCTATGTTAATAGTTATCAAATAAGCAACAAAATTGGCATCTAAATAAGTAAACGAGACTAGTTCAAATACAAAGACTCAATAAATGAATGGCCGGAAAACATACAAATAAGTTTGGTGTTCATAGATTACATTATCCGTTAGTTTTGTTAACTGGACCAGTGCCGGACTAATTAATTACAATTAATACTTACCATTAGCAATTTTCAATTTTAAAGTACAAAGGATTAGCACAATGTATTGGTACACTCTTTATATCTTTATACTAAGATATATTTGTAAAATAATCCCGCAGTTGGTAAATGGCAAAATTATTAATCTAAATGCAGTTAAAGGCACATTTTGGTAACGTATGTATATTGACTTTTTCAAGACAAGCCATTCTACTAACTATACGCACAAATGAAGTACTTTTCACAAACTATAAAATAGTTTTCAATTCGATTTCACGAAACAACCTTTATAAATCTTAGCTCTGATGAGGGCCTTGTAAGCCGAAACGTCAGCACTAAATAAAAAAGTGTTAAGATCTCGTGTAACCCCCTAAAAATTCCATAACTTATTTAAACCTTTATAAACATTCATTGCCAACACAATGGCATTGAGCTGCCTTTATTGAAAACTGAAAAGATTGTGAAAGTCTCGCACAACTTATCCTGAAACACCTTAAGATAACCTTTTCCGCATTTCCCTTTCCACTGCGAGTTTCTAAACCTCTGTGTAAAAACTTGGAAGATTATAAAATAGATAAAAATAGGTATAATATAGCATATGCATATCTGGCACAAATTGGACTGAATTACAAAAATACCATAGATTTGTATCTTTCGTAATGGTTTGGTTTATTTATGGATAATCTGTGAGATTTCAATTAGTCATCTGTACAGCGATTTCAATGCAAAACTGCTCGAACAGTGGTCGTTTAGTTGGATCCATTTATGCATCAATTACGATTCGATGTGTAAATGCTGTACTTGTAGAAAACTAAAGTAGGTTCAGCGTCATACTATACTCCAATTAATAGAATCCAATTAGGCACGTGTACCATACGATAAATACAAAGACCCAACGCCACTAGAGGCAATTAATAAAAACGAACACCAGAACGTCAAGTATCCAAAAATCCCCCTAAATACTGTTGCATTGAACACCTAAACATTCAAATTAATAATCTTTAAGCCATGCTATTAAGTCATAATTTGTAATTATTAATATTACAAATTCTGCATAATTGTATTAAGAATGAATGATATGGTGCAATAACAATAGAACTTACAATTTTTAACGATGCCAGTGCAATCGCAAAATGTTGAGCTGCTGGTAATACTTCATCTGTATCTGGAAGTATTGGCTTAAATGCCGGAGTAGTACCCTCATCTTCCAAAGTTGTATTCGTTGATGTTGATGCTAAACTACCTAACCATGCTCCATCACCTAAAAAGGTTAACCCTTTATTTAGTGGATTTTGAAGATAATATTTTCAAACAAATTTAAAAAATCATTTTCCAAGTCATACCCAAAGTTTTGTACATGAAGCAACAATGCAGGCAAATAAGACAAGGAGCGACAAACTGGACAGCAACTATGCATAGGTAATAAAATATTCCAGCCACCTGTAAATAAAAAATAAATTGTCAAACATATTCAAAGTTCTGATACAGGTTGTGAAGCAGGTATGTAAGTTATTTATTTACCTTCTTTTGGAGATCAGTATTCAAAATACGACCGGCTTCTTTCCGCTGTTCAATTAACTTTTCTTGTGCAACATTTAAGAAAGATTGGAGAAAGACTGGCATCACTGAGATTCGCAACAATACCATCACTGCTACTAATATTATTCTTAAGCTCTCGAAAGCTTCTTCTGACATTCTACAAATTAGAAAAGATGGTAGTTGTTAACTTCTATAACAGTAAATTATCCAACTGGAGGAATATTCTTACTATAGACATAGAGTATATACTTACAAGGGTTGATCCGAGCCACCAAGCGGCTTAGCTAATATATCACGACCCAATGGGCGGATCCAAAGTATTGTCAAGATTAATGGAAATATAAACGCTACATTCAGCAAGGTCTTTACAGCCGTTCTTCCTTCGCAATATCTATATTAAACAAATAACAAATACAAGGTTACTAAAAAAATTGTCACTTTTGTGCTATTACGCTACACCATTGTCTTGCCTTATAACACATTTAATAAGTTATTAAATGTGTTATTTAGGAAAAATAACCGTATCCATTTTTATTTTTTCATACTTTAAACTGTCGTAAAACATTTTGCTCATTCGAAGGCCTGGAAAAGTAAAAAGAGCTCCTAGGAAAGCGCTGAAAACTGCAATTGAGAACTTGATGATGAGCTTGGAAGCTGGTCCCCTGTAATTACAAATTTAAAAAATCGATTATTCTGTAACTAAAATTTAATTGCGATAAGACAGTGTAAATCATCAAAATCTAATAAAAGTTACGTTGACGGCAATCCTTGCGCTCTAAGAAATTCCGATGCACGAATGTGAAAGCTTTCGTAAGCAGAGTCAAGTCCTACTTCCAAAGTTTTTTCATCAACAATCAATACCATCATTGACGTTAGAAGGTAAACGCCACCCATGCACAAACACAATGCTCTTTCTCCAATTAGTTCATCTCCTCGAAAATAAACTTTTGTCACAGATGTCAAAACTTTACTGAAATTAATATGGATCCATATCAAGTTTAGAATAAAATTCAATTTCGATTACATATTGTAAACTGAATAAAAACCTAAACGACCAGTTTACTTACATACACCAAAGCAATGTTAGAATGCACCAGTAAACCGAAAGGTTCATTTCCTGTTTTGGATCCAATAAATAATAGTACACCTGAAGAATGGAACAATAACACGCTGTAACACAGATCACTTCATATGTATAATGAACGTTGAATTAGTCAGTTTTTACAAATCCTTACTTCCGTCGCAAAATAGACAATGGTGGCATACACGGTGTAGTCCAGCACCGACTGATACTAAAGGTAACAATAACAGATGAGTGAGATTAAGAACAATTAACCAGCAAAGTATTTTTTTAAAAAATAATGTAGACGCGCCATTTGTATTATTCCAAAGATTAAAAGAAATTAGACATGTAATAATTACCTCTGAGTAGAATCTTAAGTGGATCACTTCTGCTGGGCTCACTTTCACGGAATCCAACTATTGAAATCATTTAATCAAATATATAATTATTTTACATTTCTTTCTACTATAATCTAGTCGAACCAAAATATAAAACTGACAAATAAATAACTGCGGAAGAATTTTTCAAACCTGAATATCCAAATCTCTAGGAACATGAAAAGTGCCAGGGTTTTTATAATCCTGACTCCTTCCTTTTCCTTTCCCTTTTCCACCGCCACTCATATCCTTTGGTATTCCTGCTAATTCTCTCAGTTCTTCATCCGATGGATGTAGGTAGCGAATTAGCCTGAAGAATTTAAAAAACGTTTTGATTATTTTAAAATATATAAGGTTATTAATGCTAATGAAAAGAAAGGACAAAAAACATGTTTTTTGTAGTTCGTTTATAAATACCCGGTGTTGCAAAGCAGATATCTGGCCAAAGATAACCTGAAACCGAATTTGGAAATGATACTGGCCATAATCATGGATATGGCAAGTTGGACACCAAATACAGCCTGAAAAAAAATATTTAAATACAAATTATCATTATAAAATAGTAACAGCTACAGGTTACAGTAAAAATAATATTCATATAAGGTAAATTAATCAGTGTTATAGTACCATCTTTGACGAATTTCTTCGAGTCTACACTATCTGAAAACTTTAGTGTCAAAGGGATTTCTCCGAGCTGCAATATTTTAGCAATTTACTCTGAACACGCTAGCACACAACTCTCATTACTTAACTTTTGGCATGTGCGGGCAAAATATAAATTGATTATATGTATATAGTTCATACAACCCGTTGCACAAGCACTTTTTCTTTTATTACATTTAACTTAACTCTTAAAAACCAAACTAGAAGATAACTGTTGCACCTCTCGGCAATATCCAAATCCAATAGCTGGTGATCTGGTCAAAAGTTCTTGAAAAAATACAATTTGCTCAATATGTAAAAGCCCACTCCACATTTATTTAAAAATATATTTCGAGCCGAATGTTGATAAGCGTAATGGATAAGCCTTTTTATTTCACACTGATATATTACTTGCTTACCAGGTTTCCTTTTTTTAGCACTGTGCCACACTGCCAGAACCGGGAAATCCGCACATTCACATTCGGATTCCACTTGCTTTCCCCTTCTCGTCTCTATGTTTCTTATCTACAACTTCCGGTTTCGACCTTCTTTTGCAAAACTCGGTCATATAAAAGCAGAACTCACTCAACAACACTCACAGTAATGACAACACATCAAATCAGATCATTAAAGCTATCAATTAACTGCGTCCAGTTAGCTTTCACATTAAACAATCCAATAGCAAATAAATGTACTCTTTACTAATTTCCCCTTCACTTTAAAAATCTAAATAAATTAATGCTCAAAATTTGCAGCAGATAGTTTAAAACACGTGTAAAATCTACCACTGGTAGTACCACATCGGCATCTCATTTTCCACTCGAAAAGCAAAATTGTGTGGAATTGTTTANGTAGTACCCCATCGGCATCTCATTTTCCACTCGAAAAGCAAAATTGTGTGGAATTGTTTACTTTTAGCATTTTGCTGCGGTGCAGAAATAGAGTTGAATTTAGTCAATTGAGCTCCTTCAGTTTCTCTGTGTGTGTGTATGTAAATGTACATTACTATATTACCCTATCACACCACCACACACGACGGACCACGACATCACCCCTTGCGTGTATTTTTTAACCAACCGACGACTCCTCCTGCTCATACCGTACATGTTCTATGCTTGTAAAACATTATACATTGCATGGATATGGGTTGCATCGGCAGGGGGCAGGGCTATGCATAATGTAAAATGTAGCAAAATAGAACGCATTTGTATTTATGGATAGGATAAAAAAGCAAAAGCACGTCTAAAAGCACGAGCAGGTCAGTCATACGGTCATACCGAAGAATATCCATCTTTTTTATTTTCAGGTGATCAGTTGTCCTTTCTGCTCTTGTAATTTGGTGCTGTTGGTGCAAAAACAGGGATTAAAAAATCAATTTCCGATTTTTATTGATAAGGTGTGAGGGGAAAAGGTAAGCGTGATGATTGGTTTATCATATCGGCTTTGTTGTGTGGGCAATGTGGGNGGTGATCAGTTGTCCTTTCTGCTCTTGTAATTTGGTGCTGTTGGTGCAAAAACAGGGATTAAAAAATCAATTTCCGATTTTTATTGATAAGGTGTGAGGGGAAAAGGTAAGCGTGATGATTGGTTTATCATATCGGCTTTGTTGTGTGGGCAATGTGGGCTTTTAAAAAAAGGTAAACTGGGAAGCTTATCTGGCCCAAAATGGACTGTCTTTGTGTCAGCAGGATGATGGAGAATGGGGCTGCAAAGATGGATGTTTTATTGCTAAATGTTTTAGGCGTTTATTTAAAAGCGTTTGGTGTTAATCGTAAATGTACTAATTTGGTTTTTTATACTTTCAGCAAGCCCTACAACTGCAAAGATGACGAAGGGAATTGGGCTGAGTGGGCTCACCTGGAGCAGTCTGAAGAAGAATCCTGCGGTACGATGTTTTGTTCTATGACTATAGTTAACTTGATTACTTTTTTGTACTAATTAAGTGTAGTTGGTATGTGCTTGATTTGCAATTAAAAGCATCCAGACACACGCTTGTAGTATTAGGGACTGACTCACCCAACCGAAGAAAGAAGATGGTTTAATTTTGTTCAGTCATGATAGAGGAGAAAGTTGTATTAGAATAGAAAGGTCATCCCCATTTATGCAAAAAATTATCCATTTTTGTGTATTCACTATTCGTACCTGCAATGTAGCTATTCGTAAAACGTAAAATTTTTTGAGTATAGTATAGCACATAAAATTGTATGTTTATGTACGTGTGCAATTGAGCTAAAATTAATTCATATTGCTTTCACCACGAACTAACTCTTCGTATTTGTCATAGCTAGAAAACTTATCATGTGCTTCATTTATTAAAATTTTTAGATTATGCCCATGTATTTCTTTGTTGGGATTGCTGCTGTCTTGGCCGGAGGGTAATCGGAAATACGTTTAATACGATAGTTAGTTTTCCTTTCCGGAGCGGCCAATTTGTATGTGTAATAAATTTTTGATTCCATTGCAGTTTGTTGCTACCCGTGATTATTCAGAGGGCTGCCCAGCACCGGACTACAAGAAGTAAATCCATTACTTCAATCTGTAGAAGCATTGTCACTCGAAATCTTTGCAAGCAAACTATGATTTTTAGTTATACCAATTAGTCCATCATAGAGAACTGAAAAGAAGGATTAACGATGTATATTATAAATATGTTTATTTGAGTCCTTATCAATTTAATTTCGTATGTATAAGCAATCCACAGTCCGACAAAAACTAATGTCTGCCTTTGTTTTTTATGAAGTTATTGTGCTTCCTAAAATCATTGGCATGTCATTGTAAAATGATTGTTTAGGTTGCGTGAAACACCTGCGTGTAACGCAGAATAAATAAAAAAATATATGTAGAAATTCGTCGAGTTGCTGTTACTTTATTAAGCATAAGAAAGCAAAACAAACTGATTCTTTGACTCATTTCAATCGAGTTTTCGTTTAAATCCTCTTTTTGATATCATCAGAAATTCTTTCAGAATGATACATGTAGCAGTTTTATAAGTTATATATGTAGCAGTAAAATCAGATAAATATTATTGGATAGGTAGTTTTCTAGTTAATTAATGAGTTAATTGCAGAAGCTATCGTGAGCTAATAGAAAGTTGATCCAAGTCGTCCCCAGTCTGATTATTTTTTAATTCCGCCAATGTCTTTGCAAATTTTGACCAGTCTGATTGGCCAGGGTTGGCCAATTGCTAAAAAC
>JAHZND010000279.1:0-23355 GCA_027744115.1 Acrocyrtus sp. NNG-2020
CTATTATGCATGTCTACTGACCGTGACATGAGAGAAGCGAGGTTTTGCTCTAATAATGACACTTTTGACGACCTATGAGGGGTCTGAAATACCCGCAAAATTGATGACGTGAAAAAAATCATGTCTTACGATTATGGCTCGACGGTGAAAGCTGAAGTGTGGAGTTCCTACAGAGAGCCCATTCAAAATTTATACACAGTCAGAGTTGTATTCCGTTTCTAGGCATTCGGGGGAAAGTGATAAGTTTCTACGATTAGGTTATGACAGACGAAACAATCACTCTAGCTCGGTACGGGCGGGTTCTTTCGATGTTACGCATCGGTCATGTATTTTGCGGTCATTTTATTCAAACTTGGCAAACGTTTTGGCATCTAACTATCAACCGATTTTGCTAACAGGCGTATACTATTGGCCTAACGAAATTATTACAGAGCAAATATGGCTCATCCAAAAGTGCATGGATAAACATGCCTGTATATGTAAAACATAAATTTTTAATGTACAAAAGAATGAAAACTAACTCTAAACAGCCATTTGTCCTCAACAGAAAGAATTAATCGGTTCTGCATTTACTGTAGTTTTTACTTTTACACTTTTAAACTTTTTTATTACAGGCCAAGGAAAGTAAAAAATGAGTTAATCACTAGTAAAGTATCCTTTTTAGAGAAAGTAATAACCGATAAATTGCCTGGTTGCGATGCTCCAGCTTCAATGACGATAAACTATCTCCTGACGCAATAATTTTCCGGTAAATGGCATAAAAATAGTAGTGTGTGTGAGTAGTGTAGTAGTAGATGCAAATATTCTCATTCTTAGTTTCTTTAACTTAAGTTAAAATTCCACAGTGAGATTAAATAAATCAATTAAGAAAGATAAGCGCGTAGGTATTTAGTGGCTTGCAAGTAAACGCTGTATAGTAAATGCATATCTAGTTACCTATTTCACATTAAAGTTTCTGATTAGATTGCGGAATGTTTTTCAAATACGCAGAATGGGCTCCTAACAACTGCTTATCACATAAAAACCGCAAACAGTAGAATTCGTTGCTTGTGAAAAGTAATACAGTATTCTTTTAAATTTAATGAAATAAGTATTGGGTGCACAATGATTTATTTAGTTATCTCACTAATCATTTATTAAAACATACTCAAACGCGTGAATTGAATTATCCTTGTTACTATGATAAGTAAAGGAACTTTTATGTTTGAAATTTTTATTTATTACAGGCCAAGAAAAGTAAGAAATGAGTTAATAACTAGTAAAGTATCATTTTCAGAGAAAATATTATCCGATAAATTGCCTGGTTGCGATGCTCCGGCTTCATTAAGAGATTCGTCTGTATTTAAATTTGCTATAGCTGTACAGTTCTCTTCGTGCACGGCACAAGCCTAGATAGGAAAAAAGTTTTAAAAATTGCATTAGGTTATTTCAAAATTGCAGAAAGTTAGAGACCACGTTTACAATAATTTAAACCTTTTTTCTAGTTTCGATTTTGATATCCTTATAGTTGCACCCGCCAATTCCAAAAGACCTCCCAGGGCCAGTACATCCATTCTTGCAGTCTTCGTGACAAAACACGCATTTGCCATCCAGTGCAAATTTCCACTTGGGGCAAGAATTGACACAGTAACTCCCATCCGTCAAGTTTCCGTTTTCCAAATTGCAACTGGAAACGCACCTTCCTTCTTGTCGATACTCGTTGCAAATACATTGGTCTGGCTGAGGTCCCGAACAGCCAATAATGGAACAGTGATTGCTACAAACTGTTTTATTTATGCCGCAATATTGTATGCCCGGATAGAGTTTTACCAATGATGATAAATTATCTCCTGACACAATATTTTTCCAGTCAATGGCATGAAAATAGCAAATGTCTCTTGCTCGAATTTCCACACTTCCTTCTATACGTCGTAGAACTGGAAAATAAAGGCTTCTTAAATAGATACTTCTTATCCGCAGGTCACCTCCAATCTCCTCAAGATTTCTGAAGAAATTAAGTTTTTCAAAATCGACAAACTTCTCAATAATAATGTCACCAGTTACTACCTGGATGCTACTAAGAGATTCTAGATCTTCCTCCTGAATATCTTCAATTGTAACTGCAATTACGTGGGTCAAATTGAAGTGTCATAAAACGTATCTTTCAGAAATAATAATTGTTCCATCGTATAAATTACAATTTTTAAAATCCCTTATGCACAGCGCGTTTAAAGGAGATTTACGCTTCAGCTTGCATTTTCTAATGTGTGGTTGGACATTAACGCACTTCTCGTCAATAGGTAACTTGCGCACTGGGCATTCTCCTAAGCAGGATTTTATTTCTTCATCTAGCAAACTGCCATTTGGACAAGAGCTGACGCAGTTAAACCCAAAGGAATACATACCGGTTGGGCAGGACTCTCTGCACTCGCCATCGTATTTGACACTTTTGCAGATATCGCATTCAGCTGGCCCCGGTCCACTACAGCCGCCAACGCATAATGCATGGCAGCATTCATGTGCATTTGGACCGAAACAGAGCCCATTCTTGCACTGATTGCTGCATTCGGACCCGAGGAGCATTTGACATTTTCCTTCTTCACCCCAACAACCACCCATGCAACTTGGATCACAGATGGAGAGGTTTAGCCTTCTTTTAAAAGCAATATCTCCACACAAAAAATTTCTGGCAACAAAGTTATAGCAGCTAAAGAATTTGAACTGAGCTTTGCTATCTGCCAAGATGCGTGTCCAGTCAATTGTTTCCAGAAGACGCGTTCTTATACTGTAGACTCCAACACTCCCATTTGAGATTTCTCTCAGAGCAGGCAGCTCCAGCCTGAATTTGGTCGTATGTTTATTAATAACTAGAAAAGTGTAAGGTACGTCGTCCATGCCAATGCTATGTTGCGTTTCTCCTCGAATGATTTTGAGATTTGGAAAGGTAAAATTGGCAGGGGCTTTATCGCGATATTCAATAAACACATATCCAGTTATTTCCTCCACATTTGCAAAGAAGTCGATAAATCTACTGTGCGTGTGCGAATCCAATTTTACTGCAACATTACCAACTATATGTGTGCAGTTTTGATTCACTACATGGTTCCAAAAGTAGGAGCCGCTTCGTGAAATACAAGTTTGCGCTGTTGTGCTTTCAAACCTATTCTGAATGAGCACCACGATTAATAAAGTGCACCACGCGATGAAGCGGTTAAAAATAGCTCCTGACATTATATTCTCTGAAAATTTCCAGAGCCACAATTTAAAGCAATTTGGAAACAAAAATGCAAAATTATATCTGACGCACCATTAAATTGCAGTTTTTAAAAAAACACCTTAGTTTCACCTCAGAGAATAATTTTGTACTAATTAGTAGCTTACCTACTTGTGTAGCTCACAAAACTTAAAATGTTTGAAAATTTATTTAGGTTCGGCTATGTTAACTAGTTGTCGAGAAAGGTCGGAGTGAATCTGTAATTTATGTACGATGGCTTTTTATTCGACCCTCCACTCTCGATGAAAGGCTAGTTGAAATTTCTCAGTTTACCGCGTATACCTCGTTGATACTGTGAATGTTTTTCTGATAAATTATTTACATGGTAATACTTCGGATGAACGTCGAACCAGTGGCGAATTATTAAAGACATCATTTATTCAGATTATAAACATCGTATATCCAGTAAGCTCAATAATCAATGGCATCCTCTAAGAGTTTGTTGATTAATAATTGATTCAATAACGGAATGTAGTGAGTAGCGTAGGTGCAGACACTCATATTCTTAGTTTCTTTTGCTTCAACTAAATCTGCAATGAAATTAGACAACTCCCAATTAACAAGTATAGGCATGTAAAGGTATTGCAGAAAGGGCTGTAAAGCAAGTGCATATCTATTTACCTCTTTTACACTAAAGTTTCTCATTAGATTGCGGAACGCTCTTCAATACGCAGAATGTGCTTCTGAAAATTGATTATCAAATAGCCAAGTAACATCCATAAGGAAACCGAGGACAGAAACTGAATTCGTTGCCTGTGAAAAGTAATGCAGTATTTCGTGCAAAACGTTTTTTAAGTGGAAGGTGATATAAGTAAATATATTACTTTTAATTTTAAGCAAGAATTTTTTTCGTTGAAAAGTTTTGAGTGGGCGGATATAAAAAGCATTTTTAAAAGTACACTGAAATTGCTTTTCGAAAAACTTTACAAAATCCCACTATTCTAATTCACTGGCCAAAAAACGGGTTTTACAAAAATTAACTTCTGAGTTTGTATGACTGCTGAAATTTGGTTTAAAAGTCACTTAGTTTTAATGTGAAATTATCTTAAGCAATTATGACAAAAAGAAGCAGCACAGTGCTAACTTAAAATACATATACATATATATACATGGTTTTGTTCAATCTGTCGTCCGTAGTTGGGTAAAGGTATGCTAACATGGAGTTATTTACTTAACTACGCCTTTGCAGATTTCCAAATTCGGACGCTACTCTCGCTAATCTGTAAAACTGATTTACCAATGGGGGCTTCTCAAATATCCATGGGGCGCTAAAAATGGGCTTTTACCACAATTTTATTGCGGGATGGCCTCAGTTTGTCAATGAATTGGCCTAAGTGCATCTAGAGGTACTGTTCACGAATATGTCACCAGAATGAAGAACATGAGCATATTGACGTAATGTGAGCATAAAATATAAAATAGGGATTTGAAAACTATTTTTTTTGCTTGGCAATCTTTGTTGCAGTCTCTGAAGTGTAAGGAACAATATGCGTGCAGTGCAGGTATTACAAATTTTGCAAAAAAACGCTATTTAACAAATGCATAATATATCTAGTTACCTCTTCTACATTAAAGTTTCTGATTAGATATCAAAACGTTTTTCAATACGCAGAATGTGCTCATACTCGTAAACAGAGTGAAGTACATAATTGCGATTTTATTTAGTGAAAATGGTATAAATTTGGAGCACGTTAGATCTACTGCACCGCAAGTAGAATTTACTGCGATGTCCCTAATTTCTGACTAGTGATTATTTTCTTAGGAGAGTTTGCCCATTGAAATTTGATTTCGAAAACGGAACGTAATGAGTAGTGTAGATGCAAATACTCCCATTCTTAGTTTCTTTCACTTAAAGTTAAAATTCCACAGTGACATTAAATAACTCAATTAAGAAAGATAAGCGCGTAGGTATTTAGTGGCTTGCAAGTAAACGCTGTATAGTAAATGCATATCTAGTTACCTATTTCACATTAAAGTTTCTGATTAGATTGCGGAATGCTTTTCAATACGCAGAATGGGCTCTTAACAACTGCTTATCACATAAAAACCGCAAACAGCAGAATTCGTTGCTTGTGAAACGTAATACAGTATTCTTTTAAATTTAATGAAATAAGTATTGGGCGCACAACGATTTATTTGTTTATCTCACTAATCATTTATTAAAACATACTCAAACGCGTGAATTGAATTATCCTTGTTACTATGATAAGTAAAGGAATTTTTATTCTTGAATGTTTTATTACAGGCCGGGAAAAGTAAGAAATGAGTTAATAACTAGTAAAGTATCATTTTTAGAGAAAATATTATCCGATAAATTGCCTGGTTGCGATGCTCCGGCTTCATTAAGAGATTCGTCTGTCTTTAAATTTGATATTGCTGTACAGTTGTCTTCGTCCATGGCACAAGCCTAGATAGAAAAAAAAAGTTT
Organism: Acrocyrtus sp. NNG-2020; assembly: GCA_027744115.1. Lineage (NCBI taxonomy): Eukaryota > Metazoa > Arthropoda > Collembola > Entomobryomorpha > Entomobryidae > Acrocyrtus > Acrocyrtus sp. NNG-2020. The sequence continues at coordinate 5,682 of JAHZND010000279.1, forward strand.
TAAAAATTGCATTATGTTATTTCAAAATTACAGAAAGTTAGAGGCCACGTTTACAATAATTTAAACCTTTTTTCTAGTTTCGATTTTGATATCCTCATAGTTGCACCCGCCAATTCCAAATGCCATCCCCGGGCCAGTACATCCATTCTTGCAGTCCTCGTGACAAAACACGCATTTGACATCCAGTGCAAATTTCCACTTGGGGCAAGAATTGACACAGTAAGGCCCATCCGTCAGGTTTCCGTTTTTCAAATTGCAACTAGAAACGCATCTTCCTTCTTGTCGATACTCGTTACAAATGCATTGATCTGGTTCAGGTCCGAAGCAGCCGTTTATAGAACAATGAGCGCTGCAAACTTCTATTTCCTTAACGATTTCTTTCTTGTTCCGGGTAATTACTATCATATAAGATTTTAAATAATCTGCTGACACAATATTCTTCCAGTTGATGGTATCCACATAGCTAAGATTTCTATTCCTAGTAATAGTAACAGTTCCATTAACACGTCGTAAAACTGGAAAGTAAAGATTTGTCAGATAAGTATAAGCTATCCCCAGGGCACCTCCAATCTCTTCGAGATTCCTGAAGGAATCTAACTTTTTAAAATTTTGGGTCATAATAGTAACGTCTCCAGTTATCACCCGGATGCTTCTAAGATGCTCTAGATCTTCCATCTGATAATTTTCAATGTGAATTGAGGACGTCAAGTTGTAGCGCAATGAAATACTTGTTTTATCAAGAAAAATGTTTCCATCGTATACATTGCAACTTTTAAAAATCGTCATGGTCAGTGCATTTAAAGGGGAGGTAGGGTACCTCATTTTACATTTTCTAATGTGTGATGGGGCCTGAACGCACTTCCCGTCAATAGAAACTTTTTCAACTGGGCATTCCCCTAAACAGGCTTTCATTTCCTCATCTAGCGCACTGCCATTTGGACAAGAGCTGACGCAGTTAAATCCAAAGGAAAACATACCGGTTGGGCAGGACTCTCTGCATTCCCCGTCGTATTTGACATGTTTGCAGATATCGCATTCAGCTGGCCCCGGTCCACTACAGCCGCCAACGCATAATGAATGGCAACATTCATGTGCATTTGGACCGAAACAGAGCCCATTTTTGCACTGAGTACTGCATTCCGATCCTAAGAGCTGCTGACATTCCCCCCCCACGCCCCAACAACCTCCAATGCAACTTGGATGACAGTTGCAGTTTCTCCTCGAGGCACTAACATATTCACAAGCATAGACTCCTTCATAAGGTCTATAGCAGGAAAAGTATTTAAACTGAGCTCTGCTATCTGCCAAGATCTGTGTCCAGTCAATTGTTTCCAGAAAACGCATTCTTCTAATAGTGTAGACTCCAACACTCCCATTTGAGATTTCTCTCAGAGCAGGCAGCTCCAGCCTGAATTTGGTCGTATATTTATTAATAACTAGGAAAGCGTAAGGTACGTTCTCCATTCCAATGCTATATTGTGTTTCCCCTCGAAGGATTTTGAGATTTGGAAAGGTAAAATTAGCAGGGGCTCCACCATGATACTCAATAAACACATATCCAGTTACTTCCTCCACATTCGCAAAGAAATTGATAAATTTACTGTGCGAATCTAATTTTACTGCAACATTACCAACGATATGTGTGCAGTTTTGATTCACTACATGGTTCCAAAAGTGGGATCCGTTTTGTGAAATACAAGTCTGCGCGAGTGCGATTTCAAACCTGTTGTGAATGAGCACCGCGACTAATACAGTGCAGCAAGCGGTGAAGCGGTTAAAAATAACTCCTGCCATTGTACTCTAAAAATTTCTAAAGCGACTTGTTAGAACAGTCACCGAATTGCAAAATGTTCTTTTCCGCACAGCTATATTGCAGGTTTTAAGAAAACACCTTAGTTTCACTTCATATCACAATTTAGTGTACAGTAGCTTACTTGTATAGCTCACAACACTTAAAATGTTGGAAAATTTTTCCCGTTCGGCTATGCAAACTAGGTTTCGATAAGGTTCGGAATGAACCTGTACTTTATATACTGTCGCTTTTTATTCGACCCTCCACATATCACTCCAGCAACTGTCGTTGAAGGCTAGGTTCGATTTCTCAGTTTACTGTATACCTCTTTGATACTCTGAATATTTTCCAATAAGTTATTTACGAAGTAATACTTCTGATAAGCCACGAACCTGTAGCCAACTGTAAAAGCAATTTCTCCGAAATATAAAGATCGTATGGTCAGTAACCACTATAATGAATAACGTTCTTAAGTAAGCAGAGTAAAGTACAAAATAGTTATTTTATTTAGTGAAAACGTTATAAGTGGGAGGAAATTTAATTAGAAGCACCTTCGAGATACTGCACGTAGAACTTATTTTCTTGGTAGAGTTTGTTAATTGAAAATTGATTTCAAATGGAATGTAGTAAGTAGTTTAGGTGCAGACATTCCCGTTCCTGATTTCTTTTATCTCAGCTAATTCTACACTGAAATTAGACAATCCTCATTTAAGAAGGATAAGCGGGGAGATATTGAGAATTTTTTAAGTAAATGCTGTATAGCAAATGCAAATCTAGTTATCTCCTTGAAGCTTCTCCTTAGCTTGCACAATCTTCTTAAATGCGCAGAATCTACTCCGAAAAATAACTTACTACGTTGATAATGAGCATAAGGAATCCGCGAACAAAAACACATTTTATTTTACTACTTGGATTTTTTTTTGGAAATTTGGTTTAAAAGTCATCATTTACTTTTAGCGTAAGTATAGAATTTAATTAAGCAATGTAACGAGAAAACGAAACGTACACCTAAATAACACATAAATATGCATAATGACCGCGCTCGATCTGCCGTAGTGAAAAACGGATTTATGAAATGCTTTCAAGTGTTCAAAGCAGTACTGTATGCCTTTTTATAAGAGCTGCTTTTAAAGGCACTGATGTATTCAGAGTTAAAACTGCAAAAAAAGCAATTTTTAAAGGTTTTTGAAAATGCGTATAATTTTTTTAGCACCATTTTCTAATAATTATTGAAAAATGATGCAAATGTCTGTAAATGAGTAAAATTTGTTGCTACTTAACATTGGCTTGATTCTTTAATATTTACAATTTATTCGACTGATCGAGTACTCGTCCCATCCGTACTATTTTGCTGCGAGCTGCATTTTGATGCTTTCTACAAATTGAACCATATATATAATTGCATATATATGGAAATAAATGTGGTGATCTTTATTTTTGGCAAGCTACAATGCCGTGATTTTATTGATATTTAGTATTATTTACAAATCTGCAATTATGCAAGCAAAAACGATATAAAATTGGACAAGTAGAATACTCAGCATATAATATTCATACAATTTATTAATAATATTCTACAAGAAATGCATTATAATATTTTACTACTAAATTATTCTTTCTGTAGTCTGCATTCTAATCCATTTGCATTAGCCACGAATTCGCATTTACTTCCGCAGACTTTTTCACCATATACTCCTCAAAGTGTCTTCTCGTGTACACATTCTTATTCAGCGAGAGGATGTCCAGGTAAGGCATAAATGTCCAGAGATGCAGCTCACAAATTTTCTTTCCGGCGAGGTAATTTTGCACGCCACACTCCTTATTTAGAAGTTCTGACTCAGAGCAGAAGCAGACATTTAGCGATTCCGCTAGGCGGAATCGAAGTAATAGCCCGTGGAAATATGTCACAGGAACATCTCCAACTACCTGAATCTGCAAAGATTTCAGGCACGACGGGGCACACAAACTTGCGAATTTGTTTTCCAGTCCCTCCGCCCATCTTGCTGCAGTTATGTTCAGTGTTAGTCGGAGAACGCTAAAATGTGGAGCCCGTACAGAAAGCTCATTTAAAATTCGAATAAAGTCGGAATAGTACTCCGTTTCGAGGCATTCGGGGCAAAGTGATAATTTTCTAAGATTTGGTACATTCAGATGAAGCAATCTTTCCAGGTCGTCGCGGGCCTGAGTGTCGTCGAAAATACTTCCAACATCAAGCTCGGTTAAATTAGCCCAGTCCAAGTCGGGAAAGTAGCTCCAACGAAGACTTCTAGTGGACGCCATCCGAACACATTTTAGCTGCCTGTGATATCTTACAAGTAGCTCCGTTTCGGCTCGGGTATGACTAGTGCCTATTCCTTTCCCAAGGGTAAGCTCCACAAGACGGGGAAGGGAGTAGAAGGACTCGGGGGCTGATGACCCCATTGCAGAATTCATGTCTGTCTTGACCTCCTCCAAATCCACTCCATTAACTGAGAAGCTTTTCAGATTTGGGACAAGTTGGAGCATTTTTCCCAATATAAAACGGCTGATGAATTCGAATGCAAATTTTTCCTGTGTGGGAATATAACCGCTGATGACTACAAAAATCTTGAGGTGCCACAGGTGCTGTCCAATCCCTTCCAAAAGTAGAAATTAATCCGCCAAATAGGTCACGTTCCATATCGGTGAAAAGAGTGCTACAATGGACCTCTGGCATTTTTGTTTTTCCAGCCATGCACCAAATTTCCACGGCCAGCTTCCTTCCAATGAACGGATTCTTCGGGTGGCTGGCAATTGACTGGAAAGCTTCATTGTCTTTGGGGTCGTCGACGTTGAAGGAATACTGGCAAATTCCTTTCTCCTGCATTGGACAAGAAAATATGGGCTTGCCAGGATCGTGGGTGCTGTCATCGTGCGGCTGGAGTGTAGGGTGATTTTCAATAAATGAATCAACTCTGTTCCGCCAACTTTTGCAGACCTCCCGGCATTTTAGAATGGACTGGCCTTCAAAATAATCAAAGAGAATGGGGAAGAGCTCCTGAAACAGCCACACGTTCTTGCTCGGTTTCAACATTACATCTTGGAATAGTCGGCAAGTCAAGCCAAGTTTCCACTGTTGGCTGCTCTCTGTAATTTTATTGAGGATAAGATCATTTTTCCAGCCATGCACCAAATTTCCACAGCCAGCTTCCTTCCAATGAACGGATTCTTCGGGTGGCTGGCAATTGATTGGAAAGTTTCGTTGTCTTTGGGGTCGTCGACGTTGAAGGAATACTGGCAAATTCCTTTTTCCTGCATTGGACACGAAAATATGGGCTTGCCTGGATTATGGGTACTGTCATCGTGCGGTTGGAGAGTGGGATGATTTTCAATAAATGAGTCGACTCTGTTCCGCCAACTTTTGCAGACCTCCCGGCATTTTAGAATGGACTGGCCTTCAAAATAATCAAATAGAATAGGGAAGAGCTCCTGAAACAGCCACACATTCTTGCTCGGTTTCAAAATTACATCTTGGAATAGTCGGCAAGTCAAGCCAAGTTTCCACTGTTGGCTGCTCTCTGTAATTTTATTGAGGATAAGATCCCACACCTCCAAAAATTGGATAGTGAGAGGGCGGATTAAAACTAAAATTAATATTTTTAAATATGGAAAACTGTTTTAAAAGTCTCACCTCCTCCGGTAATATATTTTCCGCTGTCTCTAAATTTTTCATCTGAGCTGGCTGTGACTTTACTAAATTTTCCTTTTCTAAACTTTCACATTTTAATCGCTCAAGCTCCTTAAATCGTTTTGAAGAAGCAAGGCTGATTCTCATCAAATGGATCCATTATAGCTTCCCTTCTTTACACATGCGACGCGCGCAGGTCAATAATTTATCGGTAAAATATCACTTTCAATTCGGTTTCTACAAGTGACCTGACCTTACATAATTTTGGAACGATTTTGGATGGAACAGAACGACCAGCAAATTTTTTTACTAGCCTTCTGCTGCGTAGTTCCATGTGCACACTGAAATTACTCGCATACTTTCGTAATGATAAGAAACGAAATGAAACGAGCTTACATTTACGTCAGTATCCATTATATAACGACGACTGCAGCATTTGTGCTCATCACGCGAGCAGCACATCATGAGAGAGTGGAAAGTGGTAGATAACCTTCACTCCTCAATCATTCGGCGATAAGCCACATTACAGAAGTTATGACGACAAGGTTCACCAACAAGAAAATAAAATTCACAGTTGATAAGGCGATAATAAAAAAAAGTGGTGAATGGGATACTCTGCTCCTCCATAAATTGATGATAAATAAAAAATATAATGATATCCTCTTTATACACTTTTAGCTATCCTGAATATTTTTCCAGTCAAATTTATAATGATGTTCATAATTTTTACCACTATAAATTTAGTCCAGAATTTAGCAATTAATTCCACAGCAGCACATCCTCCAGAAATTAGAAGCCCTAACCCCCACAAGAAAAACATTTGTCTCATGTTGCCCTCCAAGTTTAGCGAAGCGACTTCGTCAGTGCCCTGCTTGATGTTTGTAGGACTCCGAATCTTGACTCTGTCTTGCACCCGATCACTTTGCAAAATTCCATAGTACTCTGCAGCCCAATAATCCAGAATCGCAGTAGAAGTTAAAATTTGCACGGCATCATAAACAACGCGATTATGAGGGTGCTTTATTACCCAGAAATAGTAAGTGCTCACTGGTATAAGCTTTTTTCCAGTGTAGCACAGTCTCTTTGTTTTTGTTCCCATTGTCGTCTTTATAATCTGAGTGGCGTCAATTAACGCCCTCATCGCCCATGTCCAACTCTCTACGTATGCAACATCACTTTCTAATGCGAGATAATTGACAAAATTTTCCCATCCAGCTATTGCAAGTGTCCTATTTATAAAGTGATCAATGTCCTGTGCTTTTATGGAGTTATCTCCGCTCCAATAAGCTACTTCTTGCAGTATTAAAGCTCGGCTAGTTTTGATATTGCTGTGACTCCACTCATCGAAGCAGATCGGTCTATAATTTCTGGAGATCACATCAGAAATGTGAGACATGGCGTCATCTGCTGGTGGACTAATGATATGTCCGGTGCTCACTGCAGTATAGTAATTAATCAAAACTATTCCTCCCAATGACCATAGAACGAATAGAGAAAGACGTTCGATTTTTCTTGAAGATACTAAAATCCCAGGATTCGATAAGAGAGTGGCTGTCAGGGAGATAAACGTTGAGAATAATTCACATACAATATTTTTGTTTGATTTCAATTTAAGACAAGTTACAACTGTCAAGGTGGATACAATTAAAAGAAGTCCAATGCCGGCATTTCGATTAATGGAGCGGATGAGAATTCGAATATCCCAAGTTTTATCTCTATAAATTCTGGGAAGAGCGCAGTACACAAAGTTCATTGAGGGCATGTAGTTTTGTACAATGAGTGCATTTTGTTTAGCCATTTCCATAAACTGTGGCCAGAAGTTGGACGAAAGGATCACTCTTGGGTTGCTCATGGGATAATCTTGTTCCGATATTACCAAAGTTGCATTTACAGCTCGTGCAATTTCGCTCCAGAGAATGATAATGGGATAGGCTGAATGGTGCATCTCCCCATTCCAGAGATTTCTTTTCTGGGAATATTTAGCAAGTACTTGGGATGCTGAAAGTTTGCGATAGTGGATCGCGCTATTATCCAACAGCACAAATTGTGGACTGTTGTATAATTCTGCAAGCTCCAAGCAAACGGAGGTGTGATAACACTCGCGAATTTTATATGAAAAGAGCCACTTAACGTGGAGCAACCGGAAATGCCGACTATCGTGACTCAATACGTGACCAGTATAGGTTGTCGGCATTGTATACCATTTAGTTTGCGAGTGTGACCAACTTGGACGGTCCTTGTTGCGGCAAATAATTTCTTCCCACTCAACCACAATTGCCAAATCACCAGAAGAGTTAGAAAGCAAGTGAATTGGAAACAATTTGGGAAATTGAGAAGTAGGAATAGACGACGCGTAGAAGGAACAAATCGATATTGCAATAAGTTGAAAACCGAAGAAAGCGAGATTACACATTTTGATCTTCATAACTAAAATTGGAGACGCATGTCATGTCATAAGAGTAAATGCAGCAACGAAGTCAATATGGCTCTGGGCCTTTTTTCTTAAATTCACGAAAAGGCTTTATAATTCTACGTTGAACCTCAAAGCGCAAGTTGTAAGCTCTAGTTTTTACAAAGTATTTTGCTACATTTTCGAACACTTTTTTAATGTTTTCTAAACTGTACAGTGCTTCTCAAAAATCATTTAATTTTGTAGACGTAGGATAATAAGTGGTTATTCCAGAAATTTACATAGCAATTTTCGTAAATTATTGACTTTGATTAAGAAAATTAGCCAGTATTATTGTAGCATTGTGGGATTACGTCCACAGGGAAAAATAAATATGCTAAGCAAAAAACAGTAACATTCTGTGTAAATATCGTTAGCAAGTTAATACAAAAAGCTATTTTCTTTTCCTTCAAATCGATCATTCATTATATCTAGAAATAAGTGCTTACTTCATCAGCGATCTTTCATGTAGCTTATTTTAACTAACGAATGTACATAAACTTAACTAACACATATTATGTATACCTAAGCTCAATTTAGTGCAATTCAAGTGAAAAGTACACTTTCTAAGCCTTGTAGTTTTTCTAATTTAAGCGTATGGCTATCGTAAAAGTTTAGCGTACAAATAGTTGTATAGATATGCCATGTAATTCGATAGTAATCACTTTATTGTTTTACCACACGCAATGCTGCTGACGGATATACATTATTCATTTCAAAACAGTTACAGTTCTGTTGTTAAAGTTTATAGCAATGTTAAAGTGACACAATTTATTTCAGATAATTCATCATATACATTCAATTTACTTGGATGTTCCTTGCTATTTGGCACTGTCCTATATTCAATCTTAGTTATTATCTTCAACTAGCGCTGGTGCAGGAGCCGATAATATCCGTGACGGCCACGTTGGTATCTTGCCACAAATTTATTAAGCTTTGCGATAAGTGCCTCTATGTTTTGCTCACTTAACTGATGTCATTTAGGACAACCGAAAACAAATTTAAACAACTCATGTTCAGAATTAGTTCACAGATAGCTACTATTATGAAATGTACCCTTTCTTCGGTAAATCATAATTTAAATGTTGAACATACGTGTGATGTGCCCACAGATAATTCTTCCAAACTGGCCATTTTTAAAAAGAGATGATGAGCTAAAAAGTCAGTAACAGAATTGGTAGGGGAACTAGTGATTATATTGAGCGACTTCAGTTCTGCAGAGAAATTAACCAACATTAGTTAACTTCTTAAAGTTAATACATCATGAGAGCTAAACCGTCTCTTAGAGACAGTCTCTTAATAAAAATAAATTATTCTAAATATGGCTTACTAGTTAGACACAATATGGATGGCTTCGTTTGAATTTCCCCCAAAATGACTTCGGAATAATTTCCCCCTTGAGTGATATCTTCACATACGCTTTTTGGAACTCCACTCAGAAGAGAGCTAAGATTGATATTCTCATTTCCTTTCCAAGTTCCGTTGAATTTGATAGTCAACTCCTCGATTTTAGAGAAATGAATGAAAACATCTTCCAGAAGGTTATCAGTAAGTCCTTGGTTAACACCCAAACTCTTAAGATTAGGGAAACATTTCTTGGCCTCTTTAATGCATTGAAGATTAGGAAGCCACCGTGGCAAAAGTAATTCCTGAACGGAAGGGACCAGCCGGTTACATTCAAGTAGCTTAGAAAACCCAACCTTAAGACATTCCAAGTCAAGTCGGGTTACTACTGGAAACGCGTCCACAATTGAAATTGAAGTTGGGGAGCTCAAAATTTCTCCAGAAACGCTTAGATTTTTTAACTTGTCCATTCTTGGGAACTCAGTAGTGAGAAAATGACTCGTTCTATTCCATAAACATAAGTCCGTAAGGGTACCGGCCTGACATATGAAGAATTCGTTGTACGTGTCACAGTCCAGATCCTCGGAATATATTTCAAAGTATTCCAGTTTCAAGTCTGCTGAAAGGAGAGCATTCCAATGCAAGTTAGAGATGCGATGATGTACTTGGATGTCAAGCTTCTTTACTGACTTTGGAATCTTCTCCAGAGTGTAATCCAAACCGTCATCAAATTTTCGCACATATGAGGTATAGTAAATAAACTCTTCGATCGCTGGAGCGGATGCTAGCAGAAATCCAACAAAATATGAGATTTCACACTTCTTTGGAATTATTAAGTCCTCTGGCACGTCGAGATAGATCTTCAACTTTTGTAACTTCTCCATTTTTAAATTTTCGTTCCAGTTTGGTGTGGGACGAAGACCACCCACTTCAGATACATCTATGTTAATTTCGAGCTCTAGGGCTGAACATGATGTGATTCCCATAAATTCCTCGAACAACTGGCTGCTTTGGAGACTAAATATATCCTCACGGAAGCTGTAGCTAGTATATGGGATCATGTCGCTTTCCCTCATGATGTCCACAAACTTTTGCAATTTCAATGTTGACTGCTCTCGTATGTCCATATAATAATTTATCCAATGCTGACCAAATTCTTGCGTTGGATATCTTTTCCGCAAAAGTGCGGTGGCCCGTTCCTTCCATAGTTTACACACAAGTCGGAGATTGCAAATTCTTGCAGTAGCAGCTGCATCTTCCTCTGTGTCATCCAGCTCGGTATCGTAATCATCAGCCACATAACCGAATATTTTATCCAAAACCTAAGAACCAATTTGGTGATAATATGACAAGTTTTATAAGAAATAAAGGTATGTAATAATCATGTTTGAAAGCCAAGTAGCAACTTACGTGGTCAATCAGCAGTGGATGAACTTGACCTTCGTTTTCAATAGGAGCTTGGAGCACAACAACGTTTGAAAGTCCTTCGCCAGACATCTCCCTCTTGTTGCTGTGGCACTTAGTTGTTTACGTTGTGTTTCGGCTGACTGATGGCTACAGAGGATAGAGAAATGACAAAATCACAAACTAAATAATTAATTTTTGAATCGTTTATTGCAACCTAAAACAAAAGTTTTAGGGTCTTTTGCTTTTATCATTGAAGTTCAGGGAAACTAAATTGGATCTTATTAATTCTAAAAGTTTAATTTATCATAGCTCTCTAGTAGAAACAACGGAGCCTTGCTTGCTATCAGAATAATTTAAAACTGGGATGTCAATTTATTTCTCAATTTTAACGTACCCACTTAATTCTAGTGAATACTCCAACCCTCTCCTTACCAATCGTCTGCTCACTGTTCCGTTAAAAAACTAAAGAGTATTGTAAAAAAGCACAAATCAACTATTTTAATTTTTATTAGTAAGCTGTACTGCAACTGAATTTTTCTATTACTCCAACTTTCTGCTACGCAAAGTGCATTCTACCACTACCAGAAAAGCGAGTTTTCATTCGAGTCAAAACAAAAGAATTTGGTTTTACACTTTTACAGCCAGCCAACAAACAACTAACTCCACACTGTATTTTCGAGTCAGCCAAACCACATACTTATTACTTATGGCACAGTGCATAGCAAAACATATTTTTCTACTTCCCTAGCTACTGTGTTGCCATTCTCTCAACACTAGCTGAATAGGCTGGTCTGCTTTTTCTGTGCATTTTTTCTACTACTTCGTCTATTTTAAATTGATACGCGAAAGGAGGCGAAGATCTCCTCAGGAAATGCCTAGCTAATGCAACTGTGGAAGTATTTGCCAAGGTGATAATGAAGTGGTGAATAGAATACTCCGTTCCATGCACACTCCACAAATACAAAGGTACATTAATTTTAGCATGCTCCTCCATAAATTGATGGTAAATGGTAAATATGATAGTATACTAAATACTTTTCTCAAACACATTGAACTCCATTAAGCTGCTTCTTTTAGCACACCTGAACCTTTTTCCAGTCATTTTCGTTAGTATTTTAGTGTTTAGCAACGTAAATTTAAACCGGATTTTGCAATTAACTCCGCAGCAGCACATCCTCCGGAAATTAGCAGTCCCAATCCCCACACGAAAAATATTTGTCTCATGTTACCCTCCAAGTTTAGCGAAACGACTTCGTCAATATCCTGCTGGATGTTTGTAGGACTCCGAATCTTGACTCTGTCTTGCACCCGATCACTTTGCAAAATTCCAAAGTACTCTGTAGTCCAGTATTCCAGTATCCCAGTAGCAGTCAAAACCTGCATGGCATCATACACAACGCGATTATGAGGCCGCAGAATTATCCAGAAATAGTAAGTGCTCACTGGTATAAGCTTTTTTCCAATGTAGCACCGTTTCTTTGCATTCTTGCCAATTTTACCCCTTATCACCTGAGTAGCGTCAATTAACGCCCGCATCGCCCATGTCCAACTGTCTACGTATGCAACATCGCTTTCTATAGCTAGAGAATTCACAAAATCCTTCCATCCTGCTATTGCACGTGTTCGGTTTACAAAAGTGCCAATGTCCTGCTCTGTTATAGAGTCATCTCCGCTCAAAATAACTTCTTGCAACATTGAAGCTCTGCTAGTTTTCAGATTGATGCAGCTCCACTCATCGACACAGAACGGTCTGTAATTTCTAGAGATCACATCAGAAATGTGAGTCATTGTGTCATCTGCTGGTGGACTAATGATATGTCCGGTGTTCATTGCAGTATAGTAATTATTCAAAACTATTCCTCCCAATGACCATAGAACGAATAAATGAAGACGTTCAACTTTTCTTGAAGATGTTAAAATCCCAGGATTCGATAAAAGAGTGGCTGTCAGGGAGATAAACGTTAGGACTAATTCACATACAATATTTTTGCTTGATTTGAATTTGAGACAAATTACAACTGTGAGGGTGGACAGTGTTAAAAGAAGCCCAAAGCCGGCGTTTCGATTAATGGAGCGAATGAGAATTCGAATATCCCAAGTTTTATCTCTATAAATTCTGGGAAGGTCGCAGTACACAAAATTCATTGAAGGCATATCGTTTTGCACTATCAGTGCGTTTCGGTTAAATATTTCAATAAACTGAGGCCAGTAGTTGGACAAAAGGAGCACTCTTGGGTAGTCCCGTTGATGATCCTGCTTTGATATTAACAAAGTTGCATTAATGGCTCGTGCAATTTCGATCCAGGATATGATAATAGCGTAGGCAGAATGGTGCATCTCTAAATTCCAGAAATTCCTTTTCTGCGAATATTTAGCTGCTATTTGGGAAGCTGAAAGTTTGCGATAGCGTATCGCGTTATTATCTAACAGCACATATTTTGGACTGATGTCCAATTCTGAAAGCTCCAAGTAGGCTGATCTGCGAGCACACTTGCGAATTTTATATGAAAAGAGCCATTTAACGTGGAGCAACCGGAAATGGCGACTATCATAGCTCAATACATGAGCTGCATAGGTCGTCGGCATTTTAAACCAATTAATTTGCGGATGTGACCAACTTGGACGGTACTTCTTGTGATAAATTAGTTCTTGCCACTCTACCACCGTTACTACTCCATCAAAAGAATTGGAAAGCAAGTGAATCGGAAAATGCTGGCGAGTAGGAGTCGAGTACGCGTGAAGAGAACTGATGGAGAGCGCAAGAAGATGAAATCCAAAGAATGCAAGGTTGCTCATTTTGATCGTCAAAGCTAAAAGTTGGGAGTTGTTAAATACGGCAAATGAAGTCAATAATGCTCGGCGGCGTATTTATCTCTTACCCATGAAAGGGAGCTTTAATTCCACCTTTCAAGCGCTAATCTACAAGCTTCAACAGCTACTGTTCGGTTTAAAAGGTTGAATAAGAGTTGAACAAGCTATTTATATAGTTCCTATGAAGTTTATTATTTGTTGTCTTTTAAAAGACCTTTGTCAATGTTTTCTAAATTACGCAGTCCTTGACAAGGACACGACCATTCAAATTGTGGACATAAGATAAACAGTGATAGTTCCAGAGGTATCTGACAATTCTGTAAATTGAGCTTGATAATGGCACTAAATTGTGGACTTTGATTAAGTAGCTTAGCTGCCATTGTGGCATTAAGAATTGTATCCACGAGAAAAATAAACATGCTGAGCAAAGAACTGTAAACATTTTATGTAAATATCGAATATCGTTAGCAAGTCAAAAATATGCAGCTATTTTCTTTTATCTTAAATTGACCATTACACATAAAAATAAATGCTTATTTTATTTTTATTCAGCTCACCAAAACCAAAGTAATTTTCGCAATCGTAAACAAATTTTATCTCCAAAAATAAAATGCAGGTTTGCTCTTGCTCCAAGTGATCCACCTTGTTTGAAAAATTTGTTAACGAGATCCTATTGGTTTTCTAAATTGTTAGGTTACGACTCACTGCTCAATAAAAATGCAATTTTAAAGAAATCCTTAGAAGTTCTGATGCAGAACTACAATAACTCATGCTAGATTTTTTAAAATAGTTTGCCTACAAGTATTTCATAAATGCCATTTAATTCAGAACTAATCACTTTATTGTCTTTACGTCTCACAATAAACTGCTGACGGTTATACCGTTTACATTTCAAAAGAGCTACAGTTAAAGTAGATACGATAACTAAAGCTTCAAGCAACTAAGTAAATGCTAACTGCTCTGTGATTTTCCAGTGCTCACTTAACTATTTATGCAATCTACGCTTCCCTAAGTTATAAAAGTAAAAGGTACAATATTTCACACTACCCTACAAAACCATTTCAATATATTCTTTCATTGGCAGCCAGCATAGTATATTTTCCCAGACAGTGTAACATAATTTATTTCGCGTAATAGAACATATCCATTTGATTTACATGTCAAATGCCTTATTACGGCACGGTCCTATTATTCAATCTCTGTTTTATTTTCAATTTAGTGCTGACCCAGATCCTCAAAATATCCGTGACGACCAAGTCGGCATCTTCCTTCAAATTTCTTGAGCTTTGCGATAAGTGCCTCTTTGTTTTGCCGATTTAACTGATGTCATTTAAGGGAGTCGAGAATAAATTTAAATAAACGCATGTTAAGAAATATTTTACGTGTAAAGTGTACAAGCAACTGCGTTGTAAAATTTTGTATACATTTTCTGACAAATTTAATTATTGTACATACGTGTGATGCGTCCATAAATAATTCTTCCAAACTAGCCATTTTCAAAAGAAAATGATGAGCTACGAAGTCAGTAACAGTATCGGAAAAGATTGTAAAGTGATCACGTTTGCGCAAATGTAGGGACTTCAGTTCTATGATGAAAATATAAACCGACATTAATTAACTGCTTCAGAAAACCGTTTTTGGGTAGATAGTACCACGAGTGAAACTGTTAAAAATAATCAGATTAGCTAAACTTCTGATTCTAAACCGTTTCGTAACAATGCCAAATTGTTTTAAATAATGGCTTACTAGTTAAATGCAATATGGATGGCTTTGTCTGAATTTCCTTCAAAATGACTTCGGAATAATTGCCTTTGTGGATGATATCTTCACAGACGCCTTTTGAAACACCACTAAGAAGAGAGTCAACACTTACATTTTCAGTGCCTGTCCAGTTCTCGGAGAAGACGATATGCAACTCTTCAATTTCAGCAAAGTGGAAGAATACCTCTTCCAAATAATTCTTCCTAGGACCCAAATGAAAAGTCAACTTTTTCACATTGGGAAAGCATTTCTTGGCCTTTTTAATACATTGGAGATCTGGAAGCTCTTCTGGCAAATATAATTCCTTAACGGAAGAGATCGGCCTAGTATTACATTGAAGAAGCCTTGCAAAGCCAGCCTCAAGAGTTTCAACGTCACAGTCACAGTCTAGCCGGGTTAGCACAGGAAATGTGTCAGCAATCGAAACTGAAGTTGAAGAGCTCAAAAGTTTTCCAGAAACGCTTAGATTTTTCAACTTGCTCATTTTTGGGAAATCGACAGAGAGAATCTTGCTGCTGTCACCCCACAAACGTAAGTCGGTAAGGGAATTGACCTGAGTTGCGAAGAATTTGTTGTACGTGTCACAGTTAAGAGCCTCGGAATATAGTTCGAAATATTCCAATTTCAAGTCTGCCAGAAGGAGAGCATTCCAATGCAAGTTAGAGACGCCATGATATACTTCGACGTCAAGCTTTTCTACGGACTTTGGAATTCTTGCTAGAATGTAATCCAAACCGTCATCACAATTTCGTTCAGATGAAGGATGGTAAACGAACTCTTCGAGTGCTGGAGCGGACACTAGTAGAAATCCAACAAAATATGAGATTTCACACTTCTTTGGAATTATTAAGTCCTCTGGCTGGTTGATATAGACCTTCAAGTTTTGTAACTCTCCCATCTTTAAATTTTCGTTCCAGTTTGGTGTGGGACGAAGACCGTCCACTTCAGATAAATTTATGCTAATGTCGAGCTCTTTGACTGAAGATGATACGACTCCAAGAAATTCCTCAAACAATTGACTACTTCGGAGACTAAAGATATCTTCACGGAAGCTGTAGCTAGTATATGGTATCATGTCGCTCTCCCTCATAACGTCCACAAATTCTTGCACTTTCGATGTTGAGTGCCATCTTATGCCCATGAAAGGACCTAAATAAGTACCGAAACTCATTTTTGGGTATCTATCACGCAAAAGTGCGGTGGCCCGTTCCTTCCATAGTTTACACACAGGTCGGAGTTTGCATATTCTTGCTGTAATAGCAGCTCCTCTTCTGAAATCCGGTTCGGTACTTCGTAAATCGTCAGCAACATAACCGAATATTTTATCCAAAACCTAAGAAATCACTATGCTCAGGTAAAGAGTCTTTTACACAGTTGGACAATAAAGATAATAAATAATATTTATTTACAGTTATCTTTGGAAGCCAATTAGCAACTTACGTGGTCAATCAGCAGAGCATGAACTTGACTTTCGTTTTCAACAGGAGCCTGGAGTCCATCAGCATTTGAAGGCCAATCGCCAGACATTTCCGCTGCACTGGGTTATTTACGTTATTATTTATAGGCATGATGAAATCACAACATAAATAGTTAACGCATCATGCCTAAGTTCTGTTGCAACTTTAAAGTAAATGTTTGCTTTGCTGTCTATTTTCCCAGTGTAGTGAAAGCAACGGGCTCAATTTTAATTTATTGACACCAAATGTATAATTATTTATTCTAGATAAAAGCCAGGCAAAATATTTATTAAATGGTTTCCCCTACGTTATAGTATTCTACTTGCTTTCAAATTCAAAATGGATTAAATTAAAACGTAGCTTAGCTATCAATTTAAACTTTTTTTTTAAATTTTAAACCTACTAACAGAACTGATCAACTGTTTGTAGTCTAACCTAACCTAACTGCTTGCAATCACTCTACCTACACGGAATGAGACATTGCATTGTGAGAATGCACTTTTGACTTATTTTCTTCTTGCTTTTTGCTTCGTCATTCGTGCTCGTTGTTCGTTGCTGTTACTGCACAAGGAGTGGTCGTGGTCGGGCTTCCTACTTTTGTAAAATGAATAGCTGAATGATGCCGAATAGCTTTACATTACATAAAGTGTAAAGTGTGGGGAGGGTAGATGAAGATAACACAGACAAAATCATATTTTTCGCATATCTTAAGACACCGTAAATCGCACTTCGGCAGTAGCCATTATTGCCACTAAATTATATACTATATGCAAGGGAATTGCAAGTGAGCACTTCCTTGTCCCAGAATTCATCATCAAGCTCAGATCTCGGGCTGTCCTCTTACTTGTTGCTTTCTTTGAAGGTCGTCGTTGTCGGGAAATTCTTTAATTTTATATGGTAAACTATATACTGTATTATACCTAGTCAATGTGCAGTTAAAATTTGCATGGCATCATAAGCAACGCGATTATGAGGATACAGTTATGTCCAGAAGTAGTAAAAGCTCA
>JAHZND010000280.1:0-14727 GCA_027744115.1 Acrocyrtus sp. NNG-2020
AAGATAAATAATACATATATAAAAAAACTAAATAAAAAGTAGTTAGGTACCTATTGAAAACAAAAATTTCACGAATCGGCAAATTACCTGCGTCTGTTCATACTCGAGTGAGTCTAGAGTTTTCTTATGTAAGCGAAATTCAAAGATACAAAGTGTAATTGCTTGTGCATGTTTCATTGTAGGGTTATGTTATGTAGCAAGCACCCCAGCTGGAAGGTCACTTTCTTTCTGGTGTCTGCGAATATTTATCCCATTTCTAAGCTTTGTACGAGTTACGACTGTGAAGGACATTTTCCATGTGCCTAACCTAGCAGAAGAGGCACAGAAGGGGGCTGGACTTGGGAGTTCTCTGGAGTCTTGCTATCCGAGAGAGAGAGTGAAATGCAAAGGGCTCAACTGGTAATTCCTAGTTGCCCCGGTTTTCACAATTTTCAGTCCACTTCCCATGCAGTCCTCGTGCAATATATTTAGAGAAGTGATTTATTCCCTAAACTTTTTTTCTGTGGAAGCTGTTAGCTGCGGTTGAACCTTGACCTAGGATCATGTCGTCATTGCCAATCCCTATTAAGTCCTCTATTTTTGAACTTATGGGCAATGACGAAGACAAGTTTAACAGAGAGCGGCTACTAGTAGCGCTGCATATTATTTTTTTACGAAGGATGCATGGAAAAACATGTAGAAAAATATTTTCTTTGGCAGAAAAAAGCATAAAAATAGCACCAGAAAAAGGAAGGAAAAGCGTATCTTGTAACCAATCTATTAGTTTTATGTCAATCTCCAATAAAAATATTTTTGAACTCCGTCATAATCAATGAAACTCTCTGGGTGGGAATGCGATTTTTTCCCTTTTCTCAAATAAATATAAAAAACGTAAGAAAAAACATCTCCCCTCTTTTTCCATAGTTTTTCCCCTTCCTACTCCCACTCAGGAAACTATTGACTGACACTGTACTTATTGGCACTGTTCCTGAAGCAGAGAAACGTATAATAAATGTGGAGACAGAAAAATCTAGCGACGGGTATTTTTGTAACAGCGTGGAGGTGGTCGTAGGCTAATATTGGGATTTCATTTAGATCAATGCCAAATGTCACTTTTCAATGTGATCTAATAGTTATGATGAGTTTGGAGCATGATGACAATTTTTATGTTTAAATATAGTTTTATCGATTTAGTGACTCGTCTCCTTTATGGAGGGTTGACTCAAAGTTCATATAAAAGTATAAACTTAGGCACATTCGCTTTCCACCTTTGCAAGTCCTATCTAAGATCTTTAAATAGACTAGTGGTGGTGGTTAAAAAGTCGTTAATTGTGATTATGCCAAACTTTTGATGACTCAATCAATTTGAGAACTACTCACAATAAAATCTTATATAAAAACAAGCTTTTCTGGCTTGATCATGAAATGGCGCGTGTGTAAATGTGCGATCACACTTAAAAAGGAGAACTTTGTTGGAAAAGGAGATAAGGAGAGATTGATATATCAATAAAACCATATTGCTGCATTTCTCGAATTTTTTTTTATTGCTAAAAGTCAGGAGAACAGTGACAGGTACATTTTTCCCAGAAAGAGAAAAAAAATAAGCCTAACTATTCTAACTAATCCATCTTTAGTTGAACATACGTCCTGGTCCTGGTAAAAAAAATAGGCACGTCTTTTTTTTTGGTGCACTGCATACGTGAAAATTGTCTGGGTAAGGATTCCACAGTGTAGGGCTTAAAGTTAATGCTAGGTCATTTTTCCTCAGTGACATGTGACATTGCACTGTATGTGACTCAGACTGGGATTGTAAAGCTATAGCTGGCATACGTGTTCTGCACAAACGGAAATAAAACGTGACTTAAACTCCCTCGCCTTCTTCCAACTCGTTTACGCAGTTAAACGCTAAGCAGCATAAAACTATAATGACTTGCACGGTCTCACATCTTAGAGCGCAAACACGCCACCTTCTTACTTACATATTGCTAACTAAACCGTTTTGTCTTTTGTCAACCGTATTAATTCGCTATAAAACGTGTGAAGGATTTCTTTCACATGTGAGTAGAAATTTATCTCGCACACGCTGCCAGAATGGCTTTATCAAACGCAGCGAAAAGTGCAGCCTTTCGACTCACCCTGCACGAAAAAAAACATTTTTTTCCGCTATGAAGATCCACTCCAAATTTTTATATATTTGTCCTTTTCACATTCCTCTTTTCTAGAAGGAAAGGAAACCGCTTGTGCTTTTCTCTGAATCATTCATGTAGATGACCTACCTCCGTTTACGACATTAACTAGGTACCTGTACAAGATTCCCATTTTGTGGGATCGCTTTAAGCACATTTTAAGTGCTTTAAAGATTTTGCGGTTGGTCTGGCGCAACCCAAATCCTAATCCAAATCGTAGCCCTTTAAAACATGAAATTTCACTATCGCACGCTGTCCCTATAAAAACCCACAGTTTACTCTGAAACAATTGCTCAATGGAAATTTGTAAAATGTGAGAGATGGCTTGGCCGTCTCAGACATCAAGTTATTACACGATTATTATGGCATTACAGAAACAAATGGCAAAAGCTGCTGGGAAGCATTCTGTAAACTTTCTCTTCACTTTTTAAAAAAATAATGTATATCTATACGTAGAACTAGAACAAACATTCCTTTATTATCCCACACCGTACCATACCCGCCTTACATTCCCTTTCCACTTTGCTTCCCTTTTCACCTCACGGAATCCATTTGTGTGAAGAAAGTAATGAAAAAAATATATTTTTTTTCTTCCGTTGTTTCCTCAAAAAACTCCTTCCATTTCTCCTTCCTTCTCCAATCCCGCAAACGAATGATGCATGTAAAATATTCATGTAGATCGCATACCTACATAAATTTCCTACTGTTTTACAACCTCCTCTTTTTTTTACTTTTATTATGAAGACATGTGATGGTGGTTGAAAAACATGGGAATCGTAATGAAATGACGCTAGCTCTGCGGTAGCACCGCTTTCTCTGTAATATATAACTTAAAAGTTTTCGCATGAACCTTTAGCGTCCCGCTACATCATTCTACTCTCATTTTAAGTTTTTTTTTCAAGGGTCATTTTTAAACCGAGGCAATAATGGAGAAAGGAGATGGGGAAACGTAGAAAAAAAAAGTGAAAAGGAGAAAAGAATTGTGTTCCCGTTAGTGGTAGCAAAAGTAGCAGCTGGTGGTGCACACGCCAAAAGTGTCTAAGTTCTAGGACTGTGTCTCATGTGATGAATAGAGGAATGGGAACATGTGTGTGTGTGTGCTGTGTACAAATGTATAAATATCTCATGGTTAATTTATCAGTGCC
Source organism: Acrocyrtus sp. NNG-2020 (assembly GCA_027744115.1). Taxonomy (NCBI): domain Eukaryota; kingdom Metazoa; phylum Arthropoda; class Collembola; order Entomobryomorpha; family Entomobryidae; genus Acrocyrtus; species Acrocyrtus sp. NNG-2020. The sequence goes on from JAHZND010000280.1 coordinate 3,311, forward strand.
AACTATAGAACTAAAAAACTTTTTTTATGAGTAGTGACATGCAATGCAAGGTGGCAAGAGATGAGAGGGAGATAAAAAAAACTTCTCAATGCACAGATATATAACTTGTTTGCCGTGAGGAGTGCCAATGTGCCAAAATGGGGTCTGCCTACTGCAATGCCAAACCCATTTCCCCTGTCATGTCAGTTTTAAACCAGATATAGATCCTGATTTTTTTTAAAAAAAATTACTAGGTTTAAATGAGATGCTATCGAGCTGGGAGCTGCAACCTGTCTTTCACTTGAAAGTTGCGTAATCGGTTGCACAACCCTTAAATATTTTATTATGCTTATTTTTGCTCATTTAAAACCTGTGGCGGAAGGTTGGTATGTAAATAAAGTAAAAATTATGATGGTTTCCGTGTAGCTTTATTTTCTTCTTGATAACTTCCTGTTTTTGCAGCTTAAAAATCAGTATCATTCATACATTTGAAATGAACGGTGTCTCCACTTTTCTATTTTTGGAGTTTACTCTAGGGCCCTATAACTCATCCAATAAGTGTAGTTGCGTTTGTTTTGATTTCCTTCCGTTTTCTCTCTGGTGAAAACAGGACTTACTAAAGCTGCTCTTTAAAATAAGGAAAAAACAATTTTCTAGTAAAATACACAGCTAAAACGTGAGTACATTTTGCAATCGCCGTTCGTTCACTGTACAGTAAGAGCGGCTAAACCTGTCCAGGGACTGTATAACACAAAATAGTATACAAAAGTAGAATGTAATCTATTTTCGTAGGAATTTAAAATTTGGAAGCTTAAAAAAAGTTGAACAAAGATGCTTATCAAATAGGCACGAATTTTCAACTAAATAAAATGACAATACGGCGACCGCCCTCCGCTTTTTTTACATTGTCCCATGCACGAGAATAAAGAAAGTATCCTGAAATTTTTCTCTCTTCCAGTGAAAAAGAATCGCGGAAAAATGCTTTGAAGAAAATACTCCATCTGCTGTAATTCAGTACAACACAAAATAGGATACAAAAGTAGAATGCAATCTATTTTCGTAGGAATTTAAAATTTGGAAGCTTAAAAAAAGTTGAACAAAGATGCTTATCAAATAGGCACGAATTTTCAGCTAAAATGACAATACGGCGACCGCCCTCCGCTTTTTTTTACATTGTCCCATACACGAGAATAAAGAAAGTATCCTGAAATTTTTCTCTCTTCCAGTGAAAAAGAATCGCGGAAAAATGCTTTGAAGAAAATACTCCATCTGCTGTAATTCCCTTGCCAAGTGGAATGGAATGAAGATAATGGCCATTTTTTGTTTATGCCTTTTGAAAAAGCTCACGGAAAGACAGTGCATGCTCGTGCTCTTTTCTCTATCAAAAATAAGAGCATTTCTTATATAAACAGAGCGGGTGTGTCCATCTTTTTTATTGTGTTAAAAATAGAGAAGAAAGTGATACTTACCAAAAAAAAAGATTGTGGGAATAATGTGTGGAACGTAGAATGAATGAATGAGCCAAGTTAACACATTGAAAGTATTATACCCACGAACCCTCCGCATTTCTTTTTAATACCTTGGACAAGAATGAAACTGGTAACGGTTCTCTTTTCGCTATTTCCCCCAAAACATTTCTGTTCACAGCTTACCAAATCGGAACGATCTATTGCTGAAAACATCTGAAAGTGGATGCAATACATCATGTCAAACCTGCCACTTTACTTGCCGCTAATGTTCAGGAAGGCCAGGAGCGGATGATTTTTGTATTAAAATCAAATCTTCGCTTCAGTTTTTTGCTGTCTTCAATCCATCACCGAATTGACAGGATCCATCTCAGATTACTTTAATCATGCTGAATAATGCTTTGTCACTTTGCACTCTTCCAATCGTAAATGCCAGTGTTTTACTCTTCTATACTTTAGATATTTTGATGACCCCAGCGGGCCGCATTGGTTTGGCATTTCTGTCACTAAACCATTTTAAAAGATTAACCCTGCCGTTCATCATCCCATCAGGGGCTGGCAGGGGCTTCCGTAAAAACCAAATCAACCACTTTCACTCCGTTGGAAATCCGGACATTGAACTATCAATCCAATCCGAGTAAATGGCAAAAGGAAGTGATGTAGTGACGGAATGATAGTGAACCTGGTCACCACTATCTTTTCAAGTGTACAGGTCAACGGACATGGACATGTTATTTGGAACCGGTAGTAAATGGCAAAAGGAAGTGATGTAGTGACGGAATGATAGTGAACCTGGTCACCACTATCTTTTCAAGTGTACAGGTCAACGGACATGGACATGTTATTTGGAGTCAGTGGAAACCCAATTTTACGGAATTCGAATTGTAGAAGGATTTTCTTTCAAAGTGGACGTATTCCATGTCGAGCTGCTCTTCAGAGACGTCCCCTTTATTAGACAGTTGTTTCCCTCCCTATTACCACTACTACCGCACACCTGCTCCCACATATCCACATCAGAACCTAACGGTCTACCCAAAAGCAATATCTTTGATGATACTTTAAACTTCAATTCTTATGATCTTCCCCGGCAAAAAAAAGGAATTCAAGCTGAGGAGACTTTCGTATTCCAGCATCTCATTAGAATAATGGTACTATCGTCCCCCTCCCTCTGTGCTTTCATTTTGGGAAAATGTAATATTGCAGACACATTTGGGTAGTGTGTGGAATAGCTGCAGTTTTCATTGCATCCTGTTAAGGGAGTAGTCGTGCTGTATGCATGTCATGTCACTTTAAAAACAATCCTGAAGATGGGATGGATCAGGATGTCGTGATTACCCTGAAAATTCAATGATGTTTGTGCCACTTCCCCAAGCCTATGGCTATCTTGATAGATGTTCACAGTTTGTGAAAGTCAATTTGGGATTTGGGGATAAGGCGGATATCTCAGTGGGGGAAAACGATTTTCTATTTGGTAAGTAAAGTACATATAACTGCGTTTGGCTAACATGCTTCTGAGATAATGCATTTGATCGGGATATCAAGTATTTTTTTGAGCGCAAGTGAGAAAGATGATTGCATTGGGGAGAGATCCTTCTACTGGAAGAAGTTGTAACCTTGTAAATGTGTGTGTAGTACAGTACATTTTTATTCGTAGCAGTGCTTACATCAACATTTTCCAGTAAGATAAGCGTTGCATAAAAAAAGCGGCATTTGAGTGGAAAGAGGAATCCTTGAGAAAATTGCAGTCCAACAAACTTGGAGGGAACAGTGAGGTAGAAGTGGAAACTTCTTGGCTCAGTTGGGAATTTTTTGTAAGGAAAGGAGCCTGTTAGAGGAGAAAGCTAGTTGAGATTTCTCTGAGGTCACATTTTGGGAGTGATTTGTTTTGAGCATTACTGCTGCAAGCTAAAAATGCACATTTCCATACATGGGAGGAACGTCCTTGTTGTGGGTCACTACTTGGGGGTGTGTAGCTTTTCAGATGGAAAGCGTTTTTTTTACTCTTAAGGGAATGGGATTAGCTACTCCTTTTTGTAGTGCAGTTCAAAGACTCGCCAATTCCGGAGAAATATATGCTTTCTGAACAATGCCTGACGTTTTTCCTTTTCACATTCAGGAAGCCATATCTAGATTCTAAATGTGCACCGACGCTAATAGCTTACCTGACGAAGTCAAGTTTTGACACCTGCATATTAAGTTAAAACTACGAAGGAAGTAATTCAATTAGGAGGAGGAGGAAGGAAAAAGGAAAACGTAATCGGAATGGATTTACGTGCCGGCAAAATAATTTTCCAAGATCTGGCAGAGAGATTCGCTGCAGTCAGGTGCCAGGTAGGGAACGCAAGCATGGGAACGTACTCAAGCTTTCCAAAATGTCAGTCTTAATTTGGAGCTTGTCAGCAAAAGCAAATTGCAATGGTGAGCAGTTATGAATAATGCTTTCCGAGTGTGTGTACTCAATTAGGTGGATTTTCTTATTTTCTCGACGCTTCCGTAAACATTTTCTGAGAAGATATTCTTAACTTTTAGCAACTACTCAAAATATTTCAATTTACTAAGTTTTCTCTGAGAACTCCAAGTAAAATGGAATACATGCCGAAAACTCTCTTGTGTAATTGCACATGCGGACAAAGTTAATAATATGCTGCATTCGCAGTTCTATACAACTCGTGATGGATGCACAATAATTAATGACTGTGAGAGTCTGGATATAATCCTTTAAAATATTTTTCAGAAGAATTTTTCCATGATTAAATTGCTTAAAAGTACAATATGTGTAAGCATGCGGACATTCGGAAGTGGCGAACATGCCTACCTACCCATTTGCATTTCAAAAGTAAAAAGCTCACGTTTCTAATTACTGGAGTGAAATATAAATAAATATTATTCTGCTAGTTTGGATCCCTGCATCCTCATTCAAGAAGTTGGCCTAATAAACTTCTAACTCAAAATCCATTGAAATTACAATCCATTCTTAGGAAATATTCTATCAAGCTGAAATTATAAAACCCAAATTAAAGGGAGTAAAATAATGAAGTAATGGAATAAAAATGAAATACGGGGCCAAACTAATTAACAGCTATAAAAATTTAAATAGCTTGAAAATAAATTTGAAAATAAGTTATTGGGGAGGGGTACTTCATTTTCCCACCAACAATTTAATTTTACCCTTAATTTTTATTTTTATTTGTTCCTTCATTTAATTTGACCCGATTTAATTTATATTCGCCCTCTTTAATCTTGGAGTGAATTTATTTTATTAATGCAATAATATGATTTCGTTGTAAAGGGATTTTTTGTTATGGACTTAGGGAGCACGCACTCAAGATCGAGGAATGTGCGTGTTTTGTCTAAAGTAGCTTCGTTTAGAATTAGCCTGCTTCTCCGTTTGGGCAATAAAATATGCATTCTTCTAAATGAAGAAATATGCTTGCTCGGCCTTTTGTTATCAAGCTTAAATTAAAGAATGGGGTAATTTATATTATTCAGTCTTTTTGCTTACTGTTGTATTTCACTAATTGCACTCATTCTTTGAAATGAGCTTTGAATTCCTATTTAGTGTTTTCACAGTATATTTTATATTTCATACTGAAGCTGCTCCATTTTTCGGTAACTTTTTATTACTTCGTTCCCTCTCCACTCCGCTTTTTGGCAGCTTTGCCCTCCTCACTGTGCTAATTTTGGAGTGTCTTTCAACCAGCACAAATAGATTCACGATTCGCTTTTTTGGCTTGTCGAAAAATATGCGAAAAATGGGTGTTTACACTTGTGCGTGCTACTCACAGTCACGTATCACGCTATTTTATTAGTATTTCAGTCAGCTCATATTGTCAATCCCTTTCTACGAGTTTGCCACTACATAATAATGAACTGCTGCATCACTCCTGAAAACTGCACTTCTATTTCTATTCACTACAACTTTAAAAAATGAATCACAAATAAATTAACAGCAGTAAATGCAACTTCCTTGCACTGCAATTAAATGTGTACGTGCTTCAAAAGTGTCCATTCCATACCATCAAATAATGCAATGCAGAGAGTTAGAACTCTGTAATGGTACTATACGTATTAATCGTATTATGTATGTACATGCCTATGCACATTATATGGTCATATAAGTATAAAATCTGAACCCAACAATGTAAATTTTAGTTTCGGATATTTTATTAGTATTTCAGTCAGCTCATATTGTCAATCCCTTTCTACGAGTTTGCCACTACATAATAATGAACTGCTGCAACACTCCTGAAAACTGTACGATGCACTTCTATTCACAACAACTTTAAAAAATGAAGCACAAATAAATTAACAGCAGTAAATGCGATTTTCTTGCACTGCAATTAAATGTGTACGTGCTTCAAAAGTGTCCATACCATCAAATAATGCAATGCAGGGAGTTATAACTCTGTAATGGTACTATACGTATTAATCGTATTATGTATGTACATGCCTATGCACATTATATGGTCATATAAGTATAAAATCTGAATCCAACAACATAAATTTTAGTTTCGGCTAAACATAAATTGATTTATTTGATATTGATGATCAGGGCAGAAAAAAGAAACCAATAGTAGTATAAAAAAATCCGGTTAAATACAGGGATTAAAGTAAGATATTATTTTAATGGCCTTTTCCAGTCCAAAAGAAAGCGTACAAATTGCCTTGGGGTATGGTATAATCGTACATGTATTGATATTTTATGATTGCTAAACTGTAGCGTAAGCGTATATTATAAGAAAAAATCACAAAGGTAATGTATAATGTGGATGTTGGCATCTTTTAATTTATATGGGTGTAATTTACGAATAATTGGTTGCAACTAGTTGTATAGTCCATCAATTTGATTAGCAGATANGGGTTTTAATAGTATGATTGTCGGTTAATTAGTTGTATAGTCCATCAATTTGATTAGCGGATATCCATGAGTCCAGCTTTTTCACCATTTCCGGAGTCATTTCATCTTTCCATGAGCCAACTTTTCCCTTTCGCATGAACTTGGAGTCGTATTCTTTTCCATGCATTTTTCTCATGTTCCCCACGACATCTTCATAGTTAACTGAAGGATTGTTTTTCATGCTCTCAAAACTCAAGTGCTTTTCCAGAATTTGCACTTGTTCCTCCGTCAGCGTCTTTCCAAGAAAATCTGCAGTCTGCCTTATCACTGAAGGAAGATCCTAAATCATCCAAAACCAATCAAAATCGAGTACCTGCTGCTTTGCTTTATGTGCATAATTTTAATTTTACCTTTTTCATATCTTCATATTTCAGAAATAGCACATTTGCACGTGATCGGATCTCCCAAAACTCCCTTAAATGTGTCCAGAATGGTGCGCAGAACACTATAAAAGAATAAATATTTTCAAATGAAAGTAATATTTTGCAGTAAATGGTGCATAATTAATTAGTTCTTGTCAGTTAAAGGCTACCGTTATCAGTGGTAAAGGAATCCACAAAATTTTCCATCGTTCCTTTATAACCATCCATAAAGCAACTGTGATGATAAAAGGATGTGCAGGCATCCTTTGGATTCCTCGCCACGTAAATCATTTTTGGTGAGTTTTCATTCTTCAAGCCGTCCGGAAGCAGGGAATAATGTAGATGACTTTTGACGAATCTCGGCTTTGGAAGATGCTCCACCAAATCAAAGGAATTGAGAAAAAATTCAATGTTGCTGTCTTCCTCGTCTGCATTGTTGTTGCCAGAATTTTCTCCAGGAGTTTGTGCAGCAGTAGCGGACTTGGCATTTTCCAGTACAGTTTGACGGATAAGATTTGCCAAACTTGGTGACCAGTTTGCACGAAGCCTATATCAAAATTGAAAACCAATATCTCACTGTATGAAATCAGCTTGTTATTGCATTTAACTGTTAGAATAAAGAGTTCGGTTCGTCTTGTAGGACAAAATGGTCCACGCTACGATGTAATGAAATCCCAATTAAGTGACGGAGTCAATAAAGAACGTAAATTGCAATGCAATGAAAAGGGTGGGGCATTGCAAGACAAAAATATTACTTTTAGGATGTTCACACTGATTCTAGGTATAGTTGTTAACTAACCGCATTTTGGGAAAGATACCACCCAAATATCATCCGGGAATACTTGAAAATCTCTAATTCTTTCAAAAAATCTTACATAGTTTCTTGCGTATACACTACATAAATTATCAAAAAAATAATAAAAGAATCAAATTTAATAATTACAAATGTAATGGAGCAAAATATACGAATATAGTGTAATATAGAGCATAAAACTATGATATAGTTACCCCTTTATATCAGCCAATCGCACATAGCCCTCATCATAAAAAATTTTGCAGCACAAATCGTTCCACTGTTTGCCTTCTTCTGAATCGAGTTCAGAGAACTCAACGGGAGGATTTGAAAAATCTGTCATATCAGCTTCTATATTCTCTCCTAATTATCTTCTACAAATTACAAAATCCAGCTGACAAATGCACACTATGACACTATAAGAAAGAAATGAGATTTTCAGTACGAGTAGGCCTGTTAAAAATGTTTTCAATTTTCACAACAGTTCCATGTGGGAATGGCACTGACACAAATAATGCTGTTTATATTCTTCCAAAATGTTTCATTATTGAAGATGAATACTCGTCGAGAATATCTTATCTCCTACTGTGAGTAGAGATTTCATATGAATAATGTGGGCTTGCCCTGCCATCATAGAGTCCGTATAAATCGACTGGTTATTCACATCGTTTTTATGACCCAAATAGACCATACATACTACTGGGTACTGCTCTTGCACCCTCGATAATTGTATGCAGCATACTGGTGCGGATAACTGCGAAAGCAGTTTCGTTATTCAATTAACTATGCAATCCTACATGGGATGGTATCATCACGTATCATGTGGATTAGGATTAGCGGTCTCTGCACTGAGCCGTACATGGATACATACAATCATTCTGATACTAGGTAGTTGCTATATTATAGTGATTTGCGAATTGTAGTTTATGAAGGAAAAGATCAGCATTTTAGGATGCAGCTAATGAATGCAGTCACCACCTGCAAATGCTATTTATCGCTATTATGCTACGGTTACACAACAATGAAAGAACAATGGTTAGAGTGTCATTGTTGTATTGTCAGTCATCCTGCTAAACAAACGAAATCCTGTGTAGCAAGTTCGATTCTTAAGAGAACTAGACTCAACACTCAAGTAAAAGTGTCTGACGCCACCGCAGCAGCAGCTATATCGTTGATTAATTCACATTTGTATGAAAGTCTGTTTGTATTTTCAAAAACAGAATCCTTCAAGGTTAGGGTATTATATTGTATCTAGTAGGTTTTCCTCTCAGCAACATCTCACTTCTGTGAACAGCCTTCAACTTCAGTAAAACTGCGAAATACATACAGTTAGTTCGTACTTTGTTGTGTCCATCGTGGTCGGGCTGGATTGTATCCCATGCAAATATGTAGATTTTAAATGTTCATTTCACTTTCAATTGGAGCAAATAATCAAGCACTTTTAGTCATAACATGACGTGCCGTATTGCACACCGCCGTCATACCGCTTGTCCGTTAATAGTGTGAAATGTGAAACTGAAACATGCCCCCAAGTAATTTAGAATTTAAATAGATGCCAATTATGACCTCATATGTCGTAATTGTTGGATAAACAGACATTCACATTATTCGACTTTGTGATTTTATGAACGACATCTACATAATAGCTGACGCTGGTGAACCGGTTTTGAGTATAATTACAGGGTAGTTCGTAGAAATTAAATAATTGTGAGGGTGATGGAAGCTTTTTGTCCTTTACATGCAAGTAAAGGTTATTTTAGACATTTCTCTAGTTTTTTCTAAAATCACTATTAATTACTATGAATAATTAATAATTCATATATCCCCATCCACGAGCCAAATGACCCACTAACGCAATTGTCATAAGGAGAAAGTGCAATTAAATTACACGACTATTTCGTAATCACAAAAATCTTTGGTCATTAGCATGAATAATGAATTAACTTTCATTATTAAACGTGTTCGTTTCAGTCATTTCAATGCTCTAGACTTTGGAATACTTTTTCTACAGAGATTTTGACTCAAATTTTAATTTTTGTTTTAATTACAATTTTAAAAATAATTATAGAATCCATGCTTATAGTCAAAGATTAAATAAACTTTACAAAAGAATTTTTAAGTAGGTATTTAGAGAAAATCTATTGCGCACAGCGCACATTAATATGGTCACAAAACGTCAAAATTAAGTATGACTCATGTTTGGTAGGTTTGTTGAAAAGACACAGTTGAGGTAAATATATTAGCAGTTAGTTAATAATCTGTCTATCTCATATAAAAATCTTATAAACTGACAAATTCAAATTTATCCTTCTTGAACCTTGTTTAAACTTGAAACTCAAGTGACTATCGTTATAGGCAATCGTTATATCAATTTTCATATAATCCTTCAATTTTATTTTCTGCAATCCACGCGTCCAGCTTTGCCACCATTTCAGGCGTCATTTCATCTTTGTATGATCCGACCTTTCCTTTCCGCATGAACTTGGAATCATGGAATGTTCCGTGTAAATTCCTCATGTTGCTCACAATGTCCTCATAGTTTACAGAAGGATTTTTCTGCATGCTCTCAAAACTTAAATGATCAGTGAGTGTTTTAATTTGCTCTTCGGTTAAATCTTTTCCTAGAAACTGTGCCGTTTTCCTTATAGCAGAAGGCAAGTCCTAACACCGTAAATTAAGCATGTTAGAAAGATTACTATTACAATGCTTGCCACATCTAGATATCATAGACATACCTATTTAAAATTTAAACAATTTACTGGATTAAAAATTATAACCTTTTTCATATCCTCATATTTAAGGAATAAAACGTTGTGTCGGTCCCGCACATCCCAGAATTCCCGTATATGTGTCCAGTATGGAGCAGCGAAAACTGTGCAAGAAATTCAATTAGATTTTCAGATTTTATAAATGCTTTAATGACCATAACTCTAAATTATTGCTTGTTAATCTATGGTACTATCTGTACTACTACCATTGTCTGTTACGAAAGCTTCAACGAAATCCTCCAGTGACCCACTGTAGCCATCCATGAGCTTCTGATGGTGATACCATGAAATGCAAGTGTCTTTTGGATTTCTAGCAACATAAATCATTTTCGGGGACTGTTCATTTTTCATCGCATTAGGAAGCAGGGAATAATGAAGATGGCTCTTGATAAATCGAGGGCTCTCCAGTTGATCAACTTGGTCAAAACTATTTAAGAAGAACGTTTTATTCTCGTCCTCGGTGCAATTATTGTTGTTGGCATTTTTGAAAACGTTCTCCGTTATTAGGCTGGTTAAGTTGGGTGACCAATTTGCACGCAGCCTAAATTCACCAATTGACAAACTATGATGTAACTGTTCAATTATTGTTACCACTTCACACGTAGCGCATTAATTAATTCTTACTCAAAGTACGGAAATCGCTTTTGAAGACCAATTCGGGCAGCATCAAAGTCTAAATCCGTCGCAATGCAATACACCATTTCCTGTGTCCACGTAGTGCCTGTGTAGTAAAAGCACTTCCATATCACTTCATATCTCACATTGCAAAGCATATTCAGTCATCTTCAGGTAAAATTGACATTTGACTTTACCGCATTTTGGAAAGGAGACTACCCAAATGTCATCCGGCAGTGTCTGGAAGTCCCTTATTCGCTCATAATAGCCTGTATTAGTTAAGAGTTAGTTTTAAGAGATATCACTATGCTTATGACTTTATTTTATTTAATTTTCATAGCTCAAAAATAGCATAGCTCTGAAGAAGCTAACGTATGTAATTCCTTGCAAAAACAGCTTTTATAGATCCAAGGCGTACCCATCCCTCATCATAAAATGTTTTGTGACATAGACTTTCCCATTTTCTTCCCAGCTCTGAATCGCTCAACTCTTCATAATCTAGGAAATTTAAATAAAAATTTAAATATTATTTTTATA
>JAHZND010000281.1:0-13566 GCA_027744115.1 Acrocyrtus sp. NNG-2020
TAAAGGAAGAACGGGTGAAAGGGAAAGAGAGAGAGGATGATATGCTTAAGGCTCTTTTTTCTCTCTACACATGATTTACAAATATTTGCAAAAGTTACTATCGGAGGGAAAGAGAGAGAGAGGGAGAGAGGAGAAGGTGGAGATTCTGCTGCTATGTATATGTCCATGTGTTACCTTTTCCCAAAGCGAATTTTCTGATATTTCAGCAACTCACGTGAATAATAGATATTACCTGAACATTCAACATTGTTAGAAAATTTTCCGGGTTTGTTATTGTTCCTTGCGGTTTTTACCTTCCTGGAATGCTGTTACATTTTACTTTTTCATTCCACCTCCACTGGATGGAAAGCGAAGTACTGAAAGGTGTACAGTTTTTGCCTTTTACTTTTTACTTTGTACCTTTTCAACTGGAATTTTAGAGTTAAAGTAGGTTATTATTGTTATTATAGCTTACTATATAAATATGCATACGTAATATTCATACGTACATTACTTTTTGTTAGTTTTTGGGAAAGGTATATATTTTGTGGTGGTGTTTTTCGTGGTAAGCAAAAGTTGTTTGCTAGTGTGTGCGTGGTTCCCCGTAATATATTTATTTACATGCAGAGCCTTGGTGGGGCCTGTATACGTCCAATTTCGCGTTACATGTCTCCCTACTTATCCCATCTCGTATCCCATCCAGTCATTATAAATTTATGTAATACTCTTACCTCCTATTCAGCAACGTATAGCGCGTGGAACGAACTATTTCCGTTTCTCGCTTCTTTCCTGAATGTAAATGCATTTTGTGTCCGGGATAGTGTGCTGGAAGAGCTCACTCCTTTTTTCCCAAAAGCTCGCCAACACCACGCTTCCGCCTTTCGTCTCTCCCGTTATTGTTTTTTGTCGCATTGCTCGTGCCATATTTGCAACTTGGTGACTTTATAATTTTATGTTGACTTGGTTGGCCTGATATAACAACGGAAAATAGGAGAGGATGGGGGCGCTATATGGTAAACACGTGCTGTTGCTAGAATATTGGTAGCAAGGGGAAAATGCTTGTTGAGCTAGAGGGGATCCCAGGTTTAATTTAAACAGCGGAGTGTTTAATTTGAACTGTAGGTTTGCTAGTGTACACTGGTAAAAACCGGGTTGGAATTAGTAACCCACACAAATGGTTTCTATTAACGCTAGACACGGTATATGTGCATTTGCAGGCAGTGGTTTCAAAATGGGAATGCGCACTTTAATTAAAGTCGGAATTAACAACGTCTGCGAAAGTGTGCGTGTATCCATTTGCGTCTTCCTTTATGCATGATGACAAATGATGGGGTTTAGCGGTATTATAATCTGAATATTTTATTAAGAAATACGGAATGCGATATTGCTTCACAGCGGAGTTTTGTGCTCTCCTTACATGTACGATGGTAAATTAGTGCGTGAAAGGAGCGTGTAAAATTTGCATCAAATAAAGATGTACTCGTGCTTATTACTTTTATACTGAACGGGTTGTTTGAGAACACAAACAAAAATTCCGTTTTTAAAGGTGAGATAAACATATCTTAATAGGGATAAAAAATACGACGGGTATGAGCTCGAGCCCATGAAAAAAGAGCCAGCTAGCGAGACACGGAAAAATAATGAGATGTACATTTGCCAGTGTGTCATACCGTCGTATTAATAATAATAAATGATTCTCTCACGTTTTCCTTCGTCTCATCTTCACCACATAACAACATCGCCACCAGTGCAGCAAGTCACTTAACTTATCAACGTTGTCGACAGAACAGTCATCAAGTCAATGATGATGTGATTTTTCTCAGTAATAAATTTCCCTAAACTTTTTCACAAGACATGTCTTCGACGGGCAGTTTCGTAAAAGGATTGGGCCAAGTATATGCGCTTTTACCTCTACACCTAATCTAATGGTAAGTGGATTGTACGAGAATACATTTTNCTCATCTTATCTTTTCTAAAAGGCTCATTACTCTCACGTCAGATTGAGCAACAAAGAGTGAGACGTCACATGCCAGCGCCAAATTGTTCTGATGATTTTTCTATACGAAGCGGCGCGCATTGTTTCCTTTTCTACTTTTTTGAGCAACTGACCAGGCACTAAATGAACGGAAAATGAACCAAATTTAATTACTCTTTTTGGGCAACTCATATGCATTTGACATCTTCATCAGTTACTTATCATAATCCTCATTTAAACTAACAAGGTTAATAATATAGAGAAGAGAAAACGATCTTTTTGGGATGGCCATTTTGCCAGTTTGAAAACAGCACGTAAAATTATCTATGCATAGAATAATGTTATAACTACAGTTATGAGTGAATAGGTTTTCTACTTAATTACAAATTGACTTACTCCTAATTTAAAATTATAATTTTCGCTGAAGTGAAACACAACAAGGTTCATTTTCTCTTGATGAAAATGTCATTTGCAAAGGTTCATAGGTACGTGCCGCTAATGATACAGCATTTTTTGTTTTCAAGTAAATTTGAAGTGAGAGAAAAGTAAGTGAGCACGAAAACAGGAATATGACCATAGGCGGGACTCTCGACGTGCTAAAAGATCATGCTTTATCATTTGATTACCTCACATCCGATTGATTATACAGATTAAGCGCTGCAAATAAGCAGACATAGTTCACCCAAAGTTATTATTGTTATTATGTAGTAGCGTGATGCTTGTCAATACGCACGTCTCACATTGATCATACCCATCTTATTAAATTCCTGCAGGAATGCGTGCTGTCCATACAATAGTGAAATGCCTATGTATTTATCTCCTATTATTGCTGAAAATACGAAAATAATAGTAAGACTTTTATTATGATTACTGCTACTTTATACAGCTGCGTTTTTGCACAAACACACCTTCTTATATTGGATGATGATATGGTCAGGGGAAACATGACATGAGGAACTTTATTGTTATCTTGTAAACCACTACGATAAATAAGTTGAGCTGGTGAGTGAGTAGTAGGAGAGAAGAGAAAAAATGAATTGAAAGGAGAGAGATTCACGCATTTTGGGCAGCTATAGATACCCATTCTATTCTTTTGCTGATGTGTGCCCATTGACAATCTTTTATATGTACATCCTCTTCCACTTTGCGTCTACTTCTATTTAATGAATAAAGCTAACAATAGCCCGTTTTCTATCAGTTTTTGCGTGGCAGCTCCCATTTCCGTACTCTATTTCTGAGGCTGGATTTTCCTTTTCTTTCCTTTATATTCAGTTTTGGTTTTGATATGATATGATTGTGAAAGGGTATAGAAAAACAGTAACTTTTGTGATGTGCTGTTGTGCCATTTTATCTGCCCTTAGTGTGCGGAGCACTGATCCGATCTTCTTATACGCAAATATAGGTTTCTGTCTGTGCGAGCTTTTTTTGTGCTGATCCGATGTGATCTTCGTTCCTCCTCAATGAAAAACTTTGAATGAAGATGACTGAGAGAGGGAAGAGAAGAACTGATTGAGAATGGATGAAGAGTGAAATGATAATGGAAGATATTTTTGGGTGTTCTGTACAGTATTACACACTCCGAAAACGAGACAGAGTCAGAAGAGCTCTTCTACACTAGGGCATGTGAACCTTTTAAAATGTATTTTCCATGACACAGGGCTATTATGCTACTCCTTATTATTTTGTATTGAAATCAAGATAGGATTATTATTATATTGAGGGTGTGCACAATAGAAGAAATAAATCTATTTTCAGTGTCATATAAAATGGTGAGTCATGCCTACCTCAAAAAGCACAAGGGAAGGGAGACAGTGAGAAGGGTTGAATAAAACAGCACAAAAACCACTTGGAAGCTTGGTGAACTTCTCAATATAAAAATTGTTCTGCACTGGTCGTTTAGCTCAGAGAAATTTTCTATAAGTATGTCCTTGTGAAATTTAAGGTGGTTGCCATCCTATAACTTTCAAGATGTCAACTCATGTGAGGTAAAGTATATCACAGTTGAGCAGTTTAGTCCTCCTTTCCCAATCTCTTGCGCTTCCCTTACGATTAACAGAAGTTACTGAAAATTCTTTGAAAACGGAAATGTTTCGACAGGGAATTATGCCTTGATGCCAAATCTCCTTGATGAGATGCATGTCTGCGTATACACGCTCCCTATTTCCAATTATTATTTATAAATGCACGTTTAAAGCCTAAAAATATGTGATATAGGTCAAAGATGTAATCTCATCCTGCTTAGTTGTATAACACAATTTTTTGTTGCGTTCACCTCGCCACTGCAAATCCTCCTCCTCATTATTACAAAAATATTTTGCCTTTGTATGACAACAATCCAAAGGAATTTCCTCCTTATTATATTGCTTTTGAGCAAAAAATTCTATTAATTCTGTTTTGTGCGTGAGCGTCACTGATCTCGTGGTTGGTTATGATATAATGATGGTGCTCATCATCGTCGTCAAAACATAATCACAGTTAAAGTTTATAGCGTGGTTAACTCATCTTGCTCTCAATTATATTGGTTCTCTCTCTCTGCGCTCTTGGCACGAGGAATTCATTTTTTATGAATGAACATGAACACACATACATAACATAATGTAATCATCGAAAAGCAATGAAATTGTAAGAAAGTGATACCACGCGAGCCTTGTTAGCAGTTTAGCAAAGTGCGCTTAGCATACCTCCTTGTNACTTTAGCAAAGTGCGCTTAGCATACCTCCTTGTACATCCTTTCATCAGATACCACAATATTTACCTTCTATATATAGGGTATAAGAAAAAAGGGAAAATTGGAAAGGATTTTTTTTTGCGAAATCATCTCTCGTTCCCATCTCAAGTCAATGTTATGTTGCCTCACTCATACTAATTTGGATGTTGATTTGTGACATGGAAATTGATAGTAATGGGTGCAGCATGAAACTTTAATGACATAATGTTCATAAAATTTGAGAGAGCAGCTAAAAGATCCACATCTATAGAAGGACCCTTTTTCTTGATAGAACTGACAAAAAATGTGATGTTCTCTGAGCACCAGACACCATAGAGAGTCTGTATATGTATGTCAGCAGTTTTTTTAAAAAAAAAAGCGTATTGATGTGTGATGTGATGTGTTGTTGCGCGAGAGGAGAAAAAAATTGAGGCAGTTTCCATTAACTAAGTGAAGGCGGAGGTAGTCCTAGACTAGTGATAGTAAAACGGTGCTCTAGCTAGTAACGTCTTTCTTACAGTTAATGTACGTTTTTCTTGTTTTCGACCTTATGTGAACTATAATTTGGATGTTGATTTGTGACATGGAAATTGATAGTAATGGGTGCAGCATGAAACTTTAATGACATAATGTTCATAAAATTTGAGAGAGCAGCTAAAAGATCCACATCTAAAGAAGGACCCTTTTTCTTGATAGAACTGGCAAAAAATGTGATGTTCTCTGAGCACCAGACACCAGAGAGAGTCTGTATATGTATGTCAGCAGTTTTTTTTTAAAAAAAAGCGTATTGATGTGTGATGTGATGTGTTGTTGCGCGAGATGAGAAAAAAATTGAGGCAGTTTCCATTAACTAAGTGAAGGCGGTGGTAGTCCTAGACTAGTAGTGATAGTAAAACGGTGCTCTAGCTAGTAACGTCTTTCTTACAGTTAATGTACGTTTTTCTTGTTTTCGACCTTATGTGAACTACCGAATGCACATAAACTTTAACACTTGCACTACCTTCTCACAGCCTTTATAATTCCATATGCCTGGGAGCACTTTTTTACTTTATTTTTTATGTTAGCTGTTTGTAGCTGCTTACACTTTTTCTCGAAAAAAAGTAAGATCTACTCGTTACTTTGATGGACGGTTATATATTTTTTGCGCGGATGCATATTGTATTAATGGACATGATGATGGTGTTCCCTTTTTTGCTCCGTGCAATCTCATCATACCGTACAGAGAGATACCTACATTAGTGGAGTAGGGAGGGCTGTGTGAAGATACCTACGTGAAATAGAACTGATTTCCTTCAACAACAGGAATAATATAATGGGCTAGATTCCATTACTGAATGTAATAAACTTTTTTGACCCATTCCGTTATTTTTCTGGCGCCATCATAAATCCACTCTCCGAGTAAATGTGCGCGCAGAAGTTGGCTAAGGAAAACGTGGAAGATGCTGTTAGCTTTTTTTCGTGTGATAATAGTAGCAAATAGCAAATGCACATATAGATTACACTAAAAGAGATGTTTTCTCTTCCATTTCCTAAAATGCACTTCACTTTTAAAAAATTAATTTCGGAGAGACACGAACAGAGAAATGGAAGGAGTATGGCGGAAAGGAAGCTTTCCGATAATGAGGGTGCCCTGAAGTTCATGTTGATACTCCTATCCAAGAAAACTAGCTACCCGAACCAGATATATGATTAAAAGTGGAAGTAGTGGGAGTACTGATGATTAAGCGTGCTGTGCTAATGTCTCTTTAAAGGGGTATGGCATCATGATAGCGAAAACGTATTAGATGAAAGGGCTTATATACCTATTTATACGACAGTTTCTTTCTACAGAAGTGAGGACATAAGAAGTAAGTAGGGAGGGGAAGAAATATCATAAAAGAGAGCAAATTAGGTACAAAAAATAAGAAGAAAAAAACGTTCCGTAAAGGAATACTTACTTTTGGGTTCTTTACCTCCAAGTGAGAGGTTCTCGGTGGTGCTTGTAATGCATGAAAATTGGTATTTTCTGCTAAGTCAAGGGTGTGGTTTTCTTCTCTCGCTTACAAGTGCACTCTCTACACGCTCCTCTTCTCGTTCCTTTTGCCTGTTTTCAGACCTGCAACATAAAAAAATTGTGTGAAGGCAACGCTAAAAGAGTTACGAAATCAAAAATGAAATAGACAGTAATGCTCTCAGAAAATGGTACAAGACGGATGGATATCGCTCCTTGCAAGACTGTAAGATAATGTTTGTTGATGGAGTCAGTATTTTTGGAGAAAAATAATTCGTAAGAATAACATACTTATCATAACGACAAGAGTTGAAATGAAAAGGTAAATAACTGTTTACGGTATGGAGATACGTAGGCACCGCATGCGATGCATGTACACAATTTTGAGAATTTTTATTCAAAGAGTTTTTATCTTGTATCTCCTTGTTATTACGTTCTGTTACACTTTCCGTCATGTCAGGTTATCCTGGGAGAAGAAAAGAACGCCTAAAAGGAGACCAATGAAGATATATATGGTCATCACGATCATCATCAGCGTGATTATATTACGGCCACATCTACGTCTTATTCCTACCTAAAAGTGAAGCGTTGTAGGGGCAGAATTTTTTGCACTAGATATGACGGAGGAAGATTAATAATGGAAATGGGAAGAAAAATCTGAGTTCTGTAAGCATAAACATGCTTTGATAACATTCTATTCGCTACGGCTCCCTTGAACAGATTGATTTTGACATGGAGGCCCGTATATGGGAAACCAACTGGGGTTTTAATGTGATAAGTTGTCGCTGATGAAATGTACTTGAGAGGAAAGAACGGTGCTGATATGATACGTATGAAATGGAGGAAGAAGAAAGAGGAAAATTCCTTGTACCTAAAAAAATTCCTAGCCTTGCCTAAGCACAATTTTCTGCCGTAAATACATACACTCTTGAAAATGAAATTGCAAACTGTCTAATCTAATTCCTATCGTCTCTCTTCCCATTTCCCTACTATTGTTATTGCTTCCTGGTAGGAATGGCTGTTCAAGATGGCCTTTTCTTGGAAGATCCTCGGATTTTTTTTCTGGAGACGATTTTCTGATGTCTTTTAGAAGACCAAAATGTGTACTGTGATGGAACATGTAATGATGATGCAAGCAGGGAAAGGGAAAATAAGATGATATGCAATAAAACTCTAGTAATAGAACAATATGCAATAGGATTCCTTAGTTAGTGCAGTATGACAAGAGCTCTCGCCGACTAGAGTGCTGCTGATGGCGTTTTTCTTCAGTAAAGGCTGTGAAATGTTAGCTCTTCTACACGCCGTAATAACAACAGCATTATTATCATTCCGGCTGAACGGTTTGCTACAACAGCTCAGTTCTCTCGGGCTGTCAGAGCATTTATAATGGCAGGTTCCTCTCTTCTGCATCATATGACATTTTGAACTTTTGGGTAGTAGTGCGCTTCTCCGTCCCATTTCATGACATAGGCATAGGCGCAGAGGCGCACACTATCAACGGAACTATCTAAATGTTGTGACATTTTCTTCTCCGCATCAGTACCTATGTGGAAGTGTACCTATACGCACTGAGGCATTATTATTATTGCCCTTCGCCGTCTCTTATTTCTTACGCCTTACTTGCGGTGAGAGGCGGATCAGGAAATGATGAGGATAACGATGGTGTAAGCGTTAGGTACTAAATTTTCTAAGGATGTCAGGTAGCGAGCGGTAGGCGAGGGAAAATCCGAAAATTAACATTTAGAAAAAGCATCAGCCCAAAATGCAGTAAAAAATAGAGTATGTGAAGCAATAAAAATATTTTGGGGCTCCATCCACAGCACTAAAAGAACTTGTCCTTGGTAAGCTTGCATATATTTTTACGAAATTGCAACGATTTCGTATGGATTGGAAAACAAGTTTAGTTTTTCCAGAGGCAATAAGATGTCGAAGAAGCTTAGGTAGGCATTAAAGAAATCATATTCGCATCAGACAGACAAGGCTGCATTTTATTTAGGATTTGGAGGTGGGAAATGTCGGCACTCGTTGACGTATATCAATGAGTAGTAAACAAAAGTAATTAAGTGGTTGAATTATTCAAAGATGTCTGATAAATTGGCACCTGATGTGAGATGTGATGTCTTACAATTTCTAATAATGTGAAACTTTTTTGTTTTTTTTGCAGGTAAGTTCGAGGACTTTTCCCTTTTCGGGATTTTATGACAGCTTGTGTGACGTATGATCTGTATAATTTCGGTGAGTGCTTTTCAGGCGCCATGCATTTTTGCAGTAGTACACCTTTAAGATTGGCTTCACTTATTATTAATGAAATTTCAATTGGCTTTTTCTGCACTTCAAACCAGACCTTTATGTAGTTTCTGGTAAGTTTTAGCAATATGATATCCAGCCATACTGACACGTTTGGCGCACACATGTCATCTGGCAAGTATTTGAAGGTTTCCTGAACGTCATCATTTTCATTTTATTTCCAAAAACTCCACATTTTACTGCCCAATTGCTCATAAAAACACAATCTATGAACTATACACAGAAAAAATAACGCAGGCATTTTATCCGACGTGACTGTTACGAAATCCAGTTTTCAGCCGTGCACAAACAGTAATAGCCAATTACTTACTGGCCATCGCATTCCCTTCTTTTAAGATATAGTATTACTCTTTACTGCCTCTGAACTCTAAGATAAAGAAGCAAACTTTTTATTATATTAGGCAGTCCACACGTACTGGCTAACTAAATTATGTATGTGCGCGCTTTGCTGTCCTTGTATCCTTTTGAGAACTTTGTTTCTAGCCTGATAACTTTTGCATCTCTCCATTATCCATATAACTTCTTCTTTTCGTTCGCATTCTTAATTGACTGCTTTAGCCCATTCAGATCTTGAGGGATTTTTTACTCTTGACGTAAATGTCAAAATATTATTCCTTTTTGAGAAATGTAGGTAATATGATATCTGACTGCCCACATTTTGAATATATTATGATCATTATTAGCAGTAAAATTGAGAAAAGAGTTCATTCAAGTTTCCGCTTTGACGTTTTCCCGTTCCTCCTTTTAATATTACTTTTAGGAACGGCTTCTGTATTGACATGAATGGGTATCACTTAACGTTTCTTTAGTGTTACACACTCGTTAAGAGCCCAAATTATTCACTATCATCCTCTCGTCCTGCTGAGAAATTAAAAGCTGTGAGGAAAACCACGAAAATGATTTGATATATTCTTGGTTTTATCTTGACAGGCGAAAAAAAGTAAAATGTTGAAGGGTGCCCTGCTCTTTAGCTCGTAAGAGCACAGCCGTAACATGCATAATCATCGACGTAAAAGCTGTTTTTGGCATATAAAGTTGTACAAGTGCCACTTCGTATTTTGCTTCGCTTGTCTACCTACTTCATCGTCAGTGTTGTATTATTCTATCCTTCCACTTCCTAATTTGGAAAAGGTTAGGCTGTGCACAGTTTACCTCTTTCCCGTATTTCTCTCCCTCTACCTTCTCCTGAAAGTTGTCGTTGATCTTGTCAGGAAAGAAGTCATTCTCAGTCAAAGCGTGTGCCCTCCTAATGGCTATTGTGTAGGGTAATTAAAAATGATAATGTCAAAAGTGCGCCTAGTATAATAATAAGTGTCGAGTAATTCCTAAAGCCCTCGCTTACCCTAGAGAGTGAGTGCGAGAGCGAGAAAGAGAGAAAAGTAGAATGAGAATAAAAAGCCATTAGCCATTGTATCGGCTGCGACTCCTTGAAAATAAAACGCTGTTCTCCGCACACCATCACCACCGTCACTGCCGACCAGCCGATCAAGTCAAAATCCGTTAGTTTTCCTATCGATTTTCCCTCTATTGAAATTTCAGTTTTGTTCTTAGTCATCGCGTATGCAATGAGGCTTTGTAAAAAGCAGCGGGAGCTTATCGTTAGTGCGTGAGGTTGACGGGCAATATAAAATGTACGCAGTGAGCGAATAAAAAATGAAGATGATCATGGCGATGCCCGAAACAACTGAATTTTTGGTATTGGCCTTTCTATCCCTCTCTGTCTCTGAGCAAAATGCACGCTGGTGCGGCTCACTCACATGTTATTGACGAGGAGGAACAACAAGCAGCAGTGTAATTATTGTTATCATCGGTCAATTGTTCCTCTGCAGTCCCAATTCCTATTTTCCACGTATAGAAGACATGGACTTAACGCAGAGGGCTTTTTTCAGAGATTTATCTTCAATCAGTAGCTCACTTTGCTCTCCTCCTGGCTGACTTTGACTTTGGCCTAGGAGACCACTTCTTCCCTGCTCACTCCTTTTTTACTTTATGAGGATACTTCTGATATATGCTGTTGGCTGTAAAAGGTAGTTAGAGACAGATATGTATCCTGGCATGTATTTTATTCCTTTTGACATGGCCTTATTTTTTAATTTTTTATATGTAAAAATGCACTCCGAGAGTGCCCATCCGTCAAAAACAACACCCTAGCCATGACTATGCAAGAAATCAGTGATCAATCAGTATTTATTGTCTAGACTCTAAAAGCCATATGCATGTGCATACGTATTACGGAGCGATATCGTAATGCAAATCATCGTTCATCCTCCTTCCCTCATTTATACGTACAGGCTACTCCTCCCAGTAATAAAAGATTATCAAAAATAAAATTCCACTGCGCTCTTGTGCCCTACTTGAACTCTACACTTTGTTGGTGCTGCTCAGCCGCCTGCCTCATTTTTATTTTGAAACCCAAACGTAAGCACTTCCAACTTATCATATTTTTGGTCTGCCCTTTTCAAATATACAGTAATAGGTCATTTGTCACTACAGTACGGCGGCTGTCCTCCCGCATGAAGTCCGAAAGTAATTACTGAATTATTAGGAAATTGCAACCGCATTTCTACGGTTTTGTGTCGTGCTCTGAAAGGAACACATATTCGCATTCCAGAGTAAAAAGCAACTATGCCCATTCAAGTTTCGCAGCAATATCATTAATCTGTCGTTGTTCTACCTACTTCTGCGAGCTGATCGAGCGAACACTGTTCTAGTAACAGAATAATTTACAATAACTGCATTGCAACCTGCCCGTACCTACTTGCTTATTAGTCATTTCATCAGCGGCAGCACCTTCGGACTATTAATGGCCACTCAGCTATTTCACCCTTGCAAATACCCAGTTCACAGTAGGTACAAGTTGCACAAGTGCGCTGGCTGAACGAAGCCCAAGAGAGTGACCACGACTAAAAGGAGCAGAAATGGTATATGATTATTGAATGTACTTTCTTAAAAAATAATAGTAATAATAAGTTTAAGCTGAAAGAAGAAAAAAAACTGTAAAACTGCTGACCGGGAGAACCTTTGGAAAGTTTGTAATAATAATGATTATGTCTTTGAGGAGGCAAGCAGAGAGCAGATGTAAACGGAATAGTTGTTGCTAGCACGTTATATCACCCAAATAAATATATTGCTTAGTGGATTTGCAAGTTTGGCAGTGATAGTGATGACTGATGATGATATGCACTACGTTTGAAATGACTTGTTGTACGAACATTTCTCAAACTCATAATATCAATATTATGTACTCGCATGTAACAATACGAGACAACACAGTAACAAAATACAATGCAGCTTCTGCTTCTCCACTCTCAGATCTGAAACAACTTATGAGCCATTTCTTCCCATATTTCTTCAATTTCATATCTTACGTTTTTTTTCATATGCTAAAGCTGGTCTGAGAGTTTTGCTGCTGAAACCGATTATAACTCGTCACCATTCAAAAATCTTTCATTTTTCCACCTTGAAAAAATGCACGAGAACAAGGATGAGACTGCTCACGGTTAGTCAAGTCAATGGGAAAAAATTTTATTTGAGACTTGCATGAACGGATGAGATTTGAAAAAAAACCTGATGATTATGATGAAAAAAGCAAGGTGAATTGGAAGAGGGAGAAGAAAAAAAACAGGAAAATATAAAGTTAAACGTTATGTTCGCCATACATCATGTGATGTCATATTCACCAACTTGAGAGTGTAATACCTGTAAAACGGTTATTATCTTGGTCTTGTTTCGCATGCTTATAGTGTGAGCGCTTGTGATGGAAAAAAAGATATGTATAAAAAGGATGCTTGCCTATGACGATTATGTGCTAGGTGCAAGACAAGACAAGACCTTACTAATAACGGAATTAGGGTTTGGGCCATTCCCTTATTTTCACTTGAAAACTGTATTTTTCTAATTGCACTTAATCATTTTTATGTTTATAGAGAAGAATTATCTCTTTTACGAGGCCTACTATTTGTGCTTGTAGGTAATCACGAGCGTGTTCTTTAAAGACAGTATTTTTCTGATAACTTGGCAAATGCAGATGTTGTTGTAGGGGACAATAAAAATGATAAAAAGGTTATAAATATGCTGCAATTCAATATGAGTCTGTGAGGTGGCCAAGACTGGTCTGTGAGTCAGACAAAGTGAGAAAATGTGACATTTTACGATCTGTGAAAAAGACGGATGTAGCATGAGCTTATTTGTCACTGTCTTGAGAGAAGAAGGAGAAAGATGAGGAAAATGAAATCAAAATTTATGGCGATTACCTATGCCCACTCTGCATTATTCATGTTGGATGAGAGAAATGTGCAAATTTAATTAATTTTTAGTGACAAATTTTTTCAGTCCCAAATTTGTTTGCTCTCTTGTAGCCTCTGCTTGTTTTGCTATTCATTGGCTATATAAAGACGATTAAGAATTAGCTGAGCAAACACTTTCATTTTTTTAATATAAAAAATTATTTCTGGGAACCGACAAGAGTTTTGTATCAAAAGGGAAACTATAATGGCTACGCTTTGAAAGGGAAATTTACGGATAATAATTGCAGTATATCAAAAACATTATACATTTGTGCATCAGAAACGATAGAAGAGCAGCGAACTTGACTTTTCACTTTTTTGT
>JAHZND010000282.1:0-28101 GCA_027744115.1 Acrocyrtus sp. NNG-2020
ACTTTGTACGGGGAGTGTTATTTGTGCCAGAGCGCGTAAATTACTCGAAGCTGTATAGAAACACATTAACTTGAAAGTTTATTGCTATAAATAATATAGTTATGTATAATATTTATATTCACGCCAAACCAGGATGTACGAAAAGTTCAGAGATGACAGAAATCGAATGAATTTAAAAAAATGTAGTAGCAAAATTAAAATTGTTATTTTTTGTTGGATATCTCATTTGACGAAGGATAGTGCAGCTTTTTAATAGCTCTTCTTCAGCTTCTTTCGCTATTTTTATAGTATTTACAAAAAAATTATATCACACTTCATCTGTGCATGATATCCTTTTTAAAAGAGGATTAAACACCACCACAGCACCGCCCGTTACACGCACCAAGACCAAAGTGGGATGACGGTGATTATTGGATAAGCACGAAATTGGTTGTAACTAGGAACAGGACTCGCTATATCGTTTACCGCTATAGAGCTGAACACATCCGCCGTGCGATTAACAAAATGGTGACTGGTGAAAGCCACACATATCATACGCGTATCACATGGGCTGGTGCACGTAAGAGTGATGATGTGACAGCTTTAAGAAGCGCAAATTGCAGTATCATGACTTCTCTTTTCATCACATCAGGACTATCAGGAGGATGACGTCGATGATGGGAGTTAGCGCAACGTGCGTACCTAAATCCGGATTAAAATTCACTTTCGTTGTGATGATAGGACTATGCAAATGATGAGAAATTACGGTACGTCGCCAACAGTAAAAAAAATCCTTGATAAGTCTCCCAAAGGCGGTTTGATAAGGTTTCAATTTCTATTTAGTAAATGGAGTCTACTATTTTCGTACAAAGTATTGAGGATGATGTGACAGAGATTATTGTGATGAGATGTAAGCTTAAGTGCAGAAAGGCGTAGAGAAGGCAAAAGATTTATGTATTTTTCTGTTGCATTGTTTACGGGGTACATGCACGACATGAGGATTAGATGAGTGTAGTTAGGACATGACTATGACGATGAAAAGCAATGTCGGTGGCGGTAGTGGAACGTACAAGTGGTAGATGACTTAACTAAAAAAAATATTAAAAGCCAATTGACAATTCTCAGAGAGAGAGAAGACATGCATGTTTTTAATTTAATGTCTTCATTTCAATGAGCCAACTTTCCATCTCAAGTTTTATCGCTTGCTAAAAAAATTAAGCTGAAAATAAAACCGACTTTGTTATTATATGCACTTTTGCTTTGGGGAATAGGACAAGAGCGAGAGCCAAAGCTAAAAAAAGAGGCAGTGTTTTGTAGGGATGATGATGCGATTGCTACGAAGAAGGATTATCCAACCGGACTGAGAAGCTATCATTAAAACTTGATCAATCACAATAGGGTGTTATGAAATGAAACGAAATGCTAAAAGCATGTCTTGAGCACGCGAAACTCATTTAAAGTTTGTTTACAGTAATAGAGTGCACTTGCAGAAAAAATGACGTTTCTGAGCCATGTGCGCAACATCGGACAAGAAAAATGCAACAGGAGGCAGAGATGCTCACGATCACGTTGCGGAAGTGAAGAAGAGGGCGAAGCCCAGTAATTTTCATAAAATGAGTTAAAGGCAAGATTGAAAAAATAGCTTGCGGAGAGAATTCGAAAATTCACGGGGATAAGTAAACAAGTAAAATAATCAGATGAGGATAATAATAATAAATCCATGAAAATTTACTTTTTTAACGTTGCAGACTACTCTGAAACATTTTTAACCGGACTTCCAACACTGAATTAATACTTTCCAGTGCCATTACTTCAGCTTCATCAGACAGAAGGCTTTGTGGAATATATACTCATCTACTATTAAACACTAACTTAGAAAAAAATAAATATTTTCAAACGACGTTCAAGTCAACAGAGTAATTTTGATGGTTCTCCTGCAAATAAATTTCCATTCCACTTTCTGGCTATTAAAAACTGCTCATTTCAGTTGCAGCTAGACTTAGTTATCTGACTACGAAATCGTTTCAGTGTGTAACTGCTGGTGCCACCTTTTCTGCTGACCTTTATCTCTAAAAAGGACATTAAAATGTAAAAGATTGTTGCAGCCCAATCTTTGATTTATCTTTACCTCCACTTTCGCCTTCTTTTCTTCTAAAATAATAACTAGCGAAACCAAATTGGTATTCCTCGATGCCTACAAAGTGGCCTTTGGCTGATCTCTTGATCTCTTTTCATAAATATTCATTCTTATTACTATTGGCACTCGCTTAGGTATACAACTGTGATATTGCAGTAATCTAACCATCCCACAATTAATCCCTTTTTTTCCTTGTAATATTATTACCGCTCGCAACACAAACTATCTCATTTCACACTACTGCTCCTGTTAAATGATTACAATAAAATACAAAGAAGTAGAAGTGATACCAAAGTAAAAACCCTTTTTTACAAACTGCTTTTACATCATTTTCCTATCACTGCTAAAAAACAAACCATATAGCTAGAGGTATGTGCATTCAACCCTTTTTTCAGTAGGCCTTTGGCACTTTTCCATTATTTAGTTTGAGTGTGTGGTATAGGCCATTGCCACGGACAATAATTCCTCTCATGCGGGTTTACCTACACAAAAAAAGGAACAACAGAGGAGCAGGACTAAACACTTCAAAGGCATTTCTAACTGCCATTTTTCAAAAAAATTATTTACCACCTTCCCAAATTGCAAATTCCAATAATAGTCCTTCTAATCTAATCTCACTTTTTCCTCTGGTTTTGATGATCTCCCATTTGTGCCGGTAACACACAGACACAGTGGCGTACTTTTTTATGTACCTTTCATTCAGTGCACCTCTCAATCTCGACAGTTTTTTCGCTGTTGCTCAGAGTATTTAGAGAGCAATGCTAATCTCTCTGAGAAAAATATTTTTTTTTGTGATTGTAATGCTAGTGGTGGTGGTGGTGATAAATGCTTATAGAGAAATCACTCAAAACCACATCAAAAGCACATTACAATTTCCACCCCACAAGAAATACAGCAGAAAAGCACACCATCAAAAAATATTTTAACTTGTGGTGGGTTATTGCATGTTGTGTGGTGCGCTCTGTAATGATATGATGACCATTAAAAAAGCAATAATCGCCTTTTTTGAAGGAAAAGTAAAAACAGTAAAAAATTCCCCTGCTCAATTTCTTTATTAAAAAGATGTCATTTTTCTTTTGACGCAGACGATCCTTCACGGAGGAGATTCACAGAAAAAAATATATTCATGGTTTGTTGGCTCATTTAACCTTTCGACTTCTCTTGCCATCCACCTGATCCACCAATTTATTATGTAGTGGTGAGGGCAAAGATTCATGCAACAGGTAAAAATTGTATAGCACAGGTTCAGGTGGGCAATGTGACTTGCGATGACATAGCAGGTGCCGTTTTATTGCCGGTGCCTACTTCATTCCCCATTTTCCTTCCATATTGACAATAGTACATCGACGTTTCTTCCGTTTTTTTCACTCTTCTTCCTGCCTGATTTTTTCCCCTTCCTGAATCGCAATGTGATATGATATGGTATTGTGCACGAGAGGGAATATGGAAATAAAAAAATAAGAATTTCATCCTGTTCTGATGAGTTCTTGATAAATTTATTCACATTTTTTGCAGTCCTCCTCATACTGTAATTATGTTAGAGTTGTAAAATAATCTGATATTTGTTGTTGTTTTTTTGCGCATATGTAACTTGTGTACATGTTTTTTTGAAAAAAGTAAGATTTTTTTACATTATGCGATTAGGAAGTGAGATAACAGGTAAAATGTGAGTAAAAGGTGCAAGAGCTAAATATAATTTATTAGAGGGAAGAAAGATAGGAAAAACATTTTCATTGTGAAAAAAAATTGCTTAAAAGAGTGAGTGAAGTTATCAGTAATATAGGACGGAGTGTTTTTTTGAAGAAAATTACAGAATAAATTTGAATAGCAATTTTTTGTAAATTTTTTTTACAGAAATAATTCAGAATAGTGGATAGGCACTAATAGGCAGGTACGTCTGAGAAATTGAGAAAAAAAAAGTTTGGACATGTGGGGATTACATGATTATCAAAAATGATTTAGGATGATGGTTTTACGATTAAACATTACAGAAAAATGTTACATGATGGCATTTTAAAAATATTTTAAAGAGAACTTTCCAAAATTGCAAAAAAACGGTGTAGAATCCCTCGTTTAAGAAAAGTTTTGCAGTGTTCGTAGTATCCTTGTAGAAGTATGCCTAATAAGAAAAGAGGAATTGCACTTTGGTGCTAATGAGCATATGTTTATTTATTTACTGCAAAATTCGCTAGTTCCTTTTTTATTTATAATGCAGAAAGGTTGATGACGACGATAATGGCGACAGCAATTTTCCGAGCTTCTTCCTATTTTTATTAAAACTGCAAAAAATGTGTGCATTGTGGAAGCATTTTTTTTAGTGATGTGCTGATGCTGTCCTTAAGGCATATTATGGTACATCTTTATTTTGTGAGGATGCCTAAAAGGGGCAGACAAGAACCTATAGATTGTTAGTGCTGATGCTGTCCTTAAGGCATATTATGGTACATCTTTATTTTGTGAGGATGCCTAAAAGGGGCAGACAAGAACCTATAGATTATTATGGTAGGTAAATTTTGCAATAATGCGGCGGAACGGTGAGCAAAAAAGTGCGCTCTTTGAGGACAATGCATTTTTGAGGGGAATTCTCAAAGAGAAACTTTTTTAAAGCGCGGTCGCATATTTTCGAATTTAGGGAAGAATTGCAAAAGCGTTAAACACTTTAAGAAATTGTATCGAGCTTTTTTCCATTTAGTGCTCATAATAAAAAATTACAAGGAGGTAATTGGCAATGATAAAAAAGCACAATTTTTTTCCATTTTTTCCAACGACCTAGAATAATCTGAGTGACCATCAAAAATCTCATTCCGTCAGAGTATCTCCTTTTTCAAGTCCACAGTCCACTCCACTGTCCAAGAATAATAAAAATGGGAGGGATTGTGCTGTTACTCAAGTACTACAGCGTTTCGTTTAGACTCAGCTAATTTCTCGATCAATTTAATCCTTAAATTGGAATAATAAGCTGAAGAAGTGCCACTCTTGCTACTCAAGTGTCTGCAGCTCAATAACAGCTTTACATTATTTTTACTTGACCTTAGGGCAATCCATTGTCTTCGTACGAGAGCCCTACCTGCCCTTCAGCTTTCTACTCGTATATTGACTAAAGTATAAACACGCCAATTTCATACCGCCATTTTATCGCTGAGCTTGAGCCTCACTCAACATAAGTTCTCGTAATCTAGAGCTAAAACTTAACAGTAGCCGCTGTCGTTTTTGCAGTTAATGTAGGAAGAAGGCAATCAAGTTGTTGTAGGCAGCAACATAAATAAAAGCACAACCGTGATTATGGGTTTTCTAGCTACCTAACTAATTATAATGTCATTTCAATCAGTTTGGATTTCACTTTAAAAAGTGCGCCAGAAAAAATCTGATTCGATACATATTACAAGAGTGGCAGAGCACAGCACCTGTAATGTTTTTGGCTTTATTTGCGCATGAGAAGTTTATTATTCAATGCAGCTTGTTGTAAGCTGCAGACTATTAACTTGCTGGGGACGGGTTATAGTATCAACCACATTTAAAAAGTGAGTCACTTTGATGTACTCGCACACGCAAAAGTGCATTTTTATAATTTGCATGCGTAATTGTGTGCGGTGGCGCTACCTTGAATTGTACGTTGCATTGCATTCCTACGCTCTAGAAATGAACTGAGTCGTTCGGCGTTTGTGTTGGCGGAAATAATACACGCACCAAGGCAAGGTAGCAAAAAATGCGTAGTGTGGAGTGAAGTGCTGTTCCTTTACAACTGTATCTAGATGAATCTTTTTTTGTAGTAATTATAATTTACATAAATAATAGTAGTAATAATAACAGGAGCGAGAACCGTGAGATAAGAGCTCTTTTTTTGTTAAGGTAAAGGACGATTATCAGGGCAGCAATCGCTTCACAGCTTAATAGAATATAATCACTTGCACTTTTTTATTCTGTTTGTGTACGCAGCAGCTATCGCAGGTAAATAGGTATAGAAAGCGCTTAAGTGCAATTAGCCTATTATGTGATTATTAGTAGCATTTATTATTGGAAAAAGTAAAAATTAGTAGGAAAGTGAGATATTTACGTAGAGATACCTACACCACAACCTTGGCGTTTGACGGAAATATTTACTTGATGAGAAGGATAATTGAGCTTGTAGAAATTATTTGCAAGAAAGTGAAATATAAGCCTTGATTGAGAAGTGTCCATAATGAAGAAATGCTGCATTGAAGAGATACGATGACAGAGACAGACCTACCACCAAGCTCCACTGATGAAATTCCTAAGCAAAATGGCAAATCTTAAAAAAAGACAGGGTGTGAATTTAAACGAGCAGTTTGAATTATAAGGAAATTAATGTAGGAAATTAAATGCTAAAAAGTTAATGGCGCTGCTCAAAATTGAAAAAAAAGGTTAGGAATGTTAGTTATAGACAAAGAAAACTTGAGTGAGAGCAGTAAATGAATATTTTTTTCTAGAAGTAACAATTTTTATTATGCCTACGTACGTATTTCAGAACATAAATCAATTTTTGTTTAAAGGTCTCCCTCATATCACCGTCCAAAAGTCCAATAAGAAAATGATTATTAGAGTCGCAGTTCCACTGACAGTTAAAATGTATTAGGCTGGCTGGCTGGCCTCTACATACCGAAAATTACCTACTTGCCTCTCTCTCTTTTCTCATAAATATTCATTTTCGCATTTTTGCTCTTGTCTTGGATAGCTCTACCTATTTCTGGATTCTGGAAAAGCGTAGCTAAAGCAGAGCTGTCTCGCAAAAAAAGCATATAATTACAGAAGATATGCAAACACCTTCTCTGATTTAATACATTTTTAGCAGATTTATTTATTTCTGCGAATAAATTAGCAAACCACAGCTCTTAAGAATTTAGCAAAAGAGCGGAGTCACCTTAATCATAATATTTAGAGGCGAGAAGAAAACCATCCCATGACAAAAATATAATCTAAATGTCAAGGTAAAGCCAGAAGAAGAAGAAGACCAAGCTCCCAACCTTGAAAACATTCGCGGCACCAGAATATATTATGACAATCAGCTCATTCACAATTTCACAACAAAATGAGTTGATGTTGTGGGAAGTAAACGAAATTAGAGATGAGCACATTTTTGCCACAAAAATGAGTTTTTCTGCTTCCTTCAACCACGCAGTTTTGCATTTTTTCACTCCACAAAAAAATGATATACCCTAATAAGTTAGCCATAATAGGAGTAATAATAATGGTGGAGGAAAAAACGAAATTTTCTAAACTCTTCACTGTCGCTTCACGTTCCTTAATAATAATAATCAAGCCGTGTAAGTTTAATCAGGTGTAATCCGTACCTTCTACTTTACTTATGGCATCTCATCTCCGGCAAACTTATTTAAGTATTTTGTAAATGTCGCATCCCCAGTTTTGTCGTGATCAGCAAAAAAACACTTGCACATGAAGGAGTCGTAATCATGGAGTGCTCTTCTCTCTAAGAGCCACATTTTTTTGTGTGAAAACAATAATAATTCTTTACAAAATGCATGAGCTGGCCAATCATGAATTTGAATAAGGAGAAGGTGGATAATTGTGATCACATCGCAGAACAGCATCATTTTATTCTCCCACAGCACATTATCCATAAACTGTGTCTGGAGAGAATAATATTTTTTGGTGCCCAGTATCATATCCCTATCTATTCGTATTATTCACCCAAAATGGACTTCGAGGAGATCACGTTGGATAAATAACAATTTTTATTCTAGAAAACAATATGGGAAGATGATGAGGCAAGCAGCTCATCGTCATTAACTCGTTTCATCTCACACTGCATCATGAACCTGATCAAATAATTTTTGTGGACGAGAAGTAGTATTACGTAGACTGCATTGAAAAAGGCCATGTCAAAATCATCTCACAGATTTTTGATGACCACTTTTTCGTGTACATCCGTCTTTAATGTTATATCTCATCTTCATCAAAAATCTTAAGAACGTGATTTTTTTTACTATAATTTAGCCCAGTCATAATATAATCCCTTTTTACATTCCAGAGTGACCACAAAAAGTCCATAAAGTCCAGCCGCAAAAGATACATCTTTTATCTTTTATTAGTCATGTACCAGTTGCCGTTCCTGTTCACTGAATACTATGCATATTCATGCTTATCCATCCTTTTAAGGATTAATCAAAGTATTCTTTTCTTTTTTCCCACAACATGCTGGGCCAGTCACGACAGCCCACTACTCTTGCAAAAATCCTAGTGATAAAGATAATGGTGGTGATATGCTGTCTTAAAAAATCCATTGGGCTTATTCGTTACTCGGAATTATATAGATAAAAAAGTAGAATCGGACAAGAGACGGGTTTTTCTCGCGATTAGCAATAAAAATTCTTTTTTAAAGAAAGAATCCTCTGTTTTTTAAAGAAAACTTCTTTTTAGAAAAATTAATCTGTTATCTTGCAAAGATTTTTTTTCTGATAGCATTCCAACATGGATGAGCACTGGTTTACCAGCTACATAGTATATTGATTAGTGATTGGACAAGAAAGAATTAAATTAAACATGAGATTGTAGCGTGCACTCTGACAATAGAATATATATTTTGAAGATATAATAATTCCGCGTCATTTTTTTGCATATGAAATGAAAATTTTTAATTTCTTTCAAGGTTTTCTGGGAGTCGGTCGCTTTTGCAGATTATTGCAGGGGAATCCAGCTGGTTAATAGCGCATGTTTCTGATTTACTTGTTGCAAATTACCTTCTTAAGCGCAGTGATTTTTGCTCATATAATTAAAACATAATAAATGTGACGGATATCGACGAAATGGCCTGCATAGTGGGCAAGGTAGATTGATTGATCTTTTCTAGCTGGTAATAAAATGGGTGACTAATGAGAGTGAGTTTTTCTTCTGCTACCTAATTTTTAAGCTATAATAAAAATTCGATGCCTTCAACATGCATCTCGACATCAAAGGAATCTTGTTCCTCATTATGTGGCAACAATAATTGCGCGAGCATTCCACATCCACTCCAGAACTCCCAACGTCACGCTGCTGACCTACACTTCAAAAGAAAAATTTTTTAGTAGAGAGGCAAGCCCAGCGAAATGATTCCGGCTGAGGCAGGTCCACTCATAAAAAATGGAAAATGTCAACACAGCTTAGTTGCTGTAATTGAGAAGGGAGCCAGTCAAAGATCGAGCGACCACTTTTTTCGCAGAAAAGTGATTGACTGCGTGAACGTGAAGAACAAAAATTCTCTCTTAAGAAAAATATTTTCGCAAGAAAATCCGTGAAGACCTTCAAAGAAAGAGACTTGCACTTTCAAGCTACTCTGCAGTCATTGATAATGGGCGTTTACTCACTTTTTTAAATGTTTTGTTGAGCTGGTATAGTTTGCGCAGGTGATACTATATTGGCCGTACCTATTCACCTTACCTTGCCTCCCTGCTTTATTCTCTTTTTACCCTATAGCCTGAAGAAAACCTGTCTAAAATAATATTTATTCCTCCTTTGACTTATGGATAAATAGGCAAGTATGCCGTTCCTCCTTTTTGCGCTCTCACCCATTTCGTCTCTTTTTCTCATTTAGCCGAACTTTGCTTAAGTGACACCTTGATTGGAATTTTTCATTTGCCTTACCTATTCTTACGCAAAAATTTTACTTTATTTTGTGTCAATCTCTGTTTATGTCTTGGAAAAGTAAAATAAACATTTACAAGCAAAAACAAGACTTTTATTTAATTTCCCACAAAAAAAATAAAATAATATTTATTCCTCCTTTGACTTATGGATAAATAGGCAAGTATGCCGTTCCTCCTTTTTGCGCTCTCACCCATTTCGTCTCTTTTTTCTCATTTAGCCGAACTTTGCTCAAGTGACACCTTGATTGGGATTTTTCATTTGCCTTACCTATTTTTACGCAAAAATTTTACTTTATTTTGTGTCAATCTCTGTTTTTTGTCAATTTCACACAAAAAAACTGTTGGAGTGCTTTTCTTAACAAGATGTACAAAACACGAATAAATTGCTTCGTTTACAACTTTTATTATTCACGTAAGACGTAAGAATGGACAAAAAGGAATGTTTGATTTTCTGTACATTTTTTTTCATCTAAACAAATTTGATCATGCCAGAAGCATTAAAAATAGGCACGATTAGAAAACGGACACTTTAAGTACTGTAGACAAGGTGTCACGCTTCCGCCTTCTTATGTGGTGGAGGAAAGGTCACAGAATCCAATGATATTTTCTTTTTTTTGCCACGTGACGACCAACCAATGACGAAAGTTTCATTTCAGACTATTTGAAATTGTCGAATTTTTTGTGACTACCAAACTGGCCCAAAAAATTCCTGCCACAGCCTACAGTATAATTAACCGTTCTTATCACTTGAAGCGCTTCCCTAGGCAATATGCAGTGCTCGTGCTAGTCCAATAAAAATACTTTTTTTCCTGCTAGCGAATAATTTCAATTCTAATTCACGGAAAGGAGAGAAGAAGAGGGAAAAAATGTTTTTTGGGAATGGCTAAAACATGGAAAAATTTCGTAATGGCATTCGCCATATTAGGCAAGTCCTGTTGGTTATATCAACAAGATTAGCACGTTTCCGCTTCACTTTACCACAAAACCTGTAACTTTATATGGGAAAGATGACTACATTTATTTTCGAAAAATAATTTAATTAGGAGTCCCACACGTGCGTAAGATAAGAGAATTATCATGTTAGAAAAGCACATATACCGCTGCAAAGAGTTTATTGCTGAAGGAATTTAGTTAATGAAAAGTCGGAAGCTGAATCAAAAGGAAGCATTTTTGAAAATTCAAAAAATCTTAATAAAAGAATTGCAAATTTTTTGCCGTGTCATGAGTGGACCGTCGGCAGTATGCCAGTGTGCCTCTAAACATTAAAAAAATTATATTTGCACACGAATTAACTCCTAGCCAAATGAAGGCATCCAATCATCATATCGCAGCTTTTAGCTAGCAAAACAATGAAAAATTCTTCCCACTTTGAGTTCCTCCACTCATCTCTTCATAATTTTTAGCGCTTGTAATAATAACCGCCTAGCTAATATTTACTGAGAAAATTACGGTGGGAGAAGCGTGAAAATGTGTGCTAAAAAGCAGCTAGAATGTCCAACTTATTACTAGACTGTAGCAACTAATGAAGGAGAAGATGCCAGTTAGCATGTCATCATCGTCAATTTATTAGCATCAAATTGCAGTAATAATTTCTTTTTCTTCGTCAGCCAGCCCATTCTCGCAAATCATATCTGAAAAGATAGAGATTCAAATACAATTCACAATGCAAATGAAACTTCAATCTTTTTATTTGCTTTATTCTCTCAGCTCTTCAGCTCATTTCTGCCAATTTTCATACACCCACAACAACAAAAAATCATTCTCCATTCTTAATAATGCAGCAAAAATAGCTACAATCAACGGCAAACAGACTTTTTATGTTTTTTTGTATTTTTTTGCCCCACCACCTCCACCACCACCACAACGTGACTCGTTTTACTTGTCTCTTTAGTTCTCCCTATTGATGACAAAACAGACGTAGACATAACCACCACTACATCATTGCACAAAAAAGAATATTATTAATTTAGATAGGGCTCTTTATCCATCACTGGTAATTACAATAGCACTATCATCCCATTTTATTATCCCATTTCATTTTCAATTTCTGCTGCGACGCTTATCACCACACGCAGAACAGGTGTGTCAAGAAGACAACAAGTATCCATCACGGTACACTCTATTAGCAAAAAAAAATTATGTGCACAGTTGGCTTTGGCTGCAATGGCGAACAATGGAGATGCGCAACCAAACGAAACCACAACAATCAAGTTTAATGTGGAATTACCCAAGAGAAGTGTGTGGCTTGCTTCAGTCACCCACCGTTTGTCGTTGATGTTGTCGCATATCACTGTACGTATATCCTTATCGATATCTGTGGTCAGGTCGTTATTCCCTCGCGGTCAACTACCATCTTTTTTTATTAATACTATATTAATAGGTGTAATCAACTCGAAAAGAGTATAAAAAATCGTTTAGAGGACTTTTGCAATTTAATTGTCCCCGTCACACTTTTAAATATAATTTAATTATTCTGCGAATATTTCAGCTCGGGTAATAATGGATACCCATTTCTGTATGATTTATTTTCAAAATTTAGCCACTAAATTATCATAATGTAGAGAAATATACTGAAGAATGAGCTCTGCAGCTGTAATAAAATAAACCGCTTGAGAAGTTTCACCTACTTTTTTACGTTTGCAATTACAACCGACCCATTCGACACTCAAGTTTTGAAATTAATTGTGAAGTGCGAGGTTTGTTTTATGAAGAAAATGTAAACAAGAGAGTTTCGATAACTGCACAGTTCCCATTAAAATATTGATATGTTGGTAGATCAATTTGATAAAAAAAAGTAGAAACGCGCGTGTTTTGCACACTCGACTCTTTCCCAAATCAGATGCCATGTTAATATGCCGACGTGCTGATGAAGAAAGCAGAGTGATAAGTGTGTAATTGCCATGTACGATTTCCGATAAGGGTATTACTTTGTACTTTGTATTGTTTTTCTCTATTTCACTTACAACATTTTTGCTCGGGAGTAGCAAAAAACAAAAAAATAATAATGTTTTCCCTTGGGCATGCTAATATCGCTGATGACTATTTGCGATATGGATGACACTTGGTATTGCCATTTTTTAAAAACGAGAGAATTCCCACTGCTCATGACGAGATGTCGTGCAACAAGTGCTTACGCATTTCTCTCATCGCCCAAGAACATACTGCACCAAGCAGTGTAATAAGTTTAAGAAGGGAGAGCAAAAAATAGAAGAAAAAAATACAATAAGTAATTCAGCTTCCGGTTTCGTTGGATGGTCATCACACGATTGAGTGTCGTGGCAAGCATAAATCAATTCTCAACTTTGTAATTGTGAACAAACGAAGTTTAGAAAAAAGTCATGACTTTTTTTTCTTCTTCACACTGTCAATAATAACGATTACAAAGTCCTTCTTGGGAGAGTAGGGATATCATCTAGCTACAAGCACCTGTAACAATTATTTGTTTTAGTTGCTTGCAAAAAAAGCAAATAAAATTTGAAATGTGCAGTGTAGCAAGACGAATTACCAACTTCATTTTCATTTTTTTTCTTACTATTTAATTTCTGTCGTTTTCAAATGACATAGTTTTTTCGTTTCGAAAAGTTTACTTTTCCTTTCCTGCAATTTTTTATATTTCATATTTGTTTCCCTGCACGATTGTCAATAGCAGAAAAGGAGAAGGTGATGGGAATTAATGACGCTCTGAACTTCCTTCCTCCCAAAGTTTTATAATGGGGATGCCTACCTGGCCTGCTCAGTGCTCATATGCATTGTAATACTCTCTTCCGTTCACTAATTGATATGTGCGTGGTCGTCGTAACGAAACGGAGTGAGAGATGACATGCTGGCTTACGCATAACAATGAAATAATATCGTCATTTTCCCTCCCTATATTACCTACTCATTACCCATTGTAATAGAGGAGAATTCACCGACAACTCTATTCAATATTCCGCTGTCTTAAGCAAATTACAAAAAGTTTTTTTTCCTTTTTAGATCCAATCCTTCTATCTTCTCTCTATCTGATTCCCTTCTTTTTCCATTGAATTAGCCTAATTGCATACCTTCCTTACAATGAAAAAGGGGATGGACGGAACTCGTCATTGTAACGAAGTAAAAAAAGTTAGTGAGGGTGCAACAAACGAGAAGATGACTGTAATAAATAAATGGCTACATGTGACTGCTACAGTAATTGACGTTAGTTAGCTAAAGACAAAAAATTGTCAGTCTTTGTTAGTTTGGAAAAAAATATTTTTTTTGCGGAGATAAATTCTTTATAGTAGATTTGCCCATAATTGCTTTATAGTTATCTCATACTGATTATCGCGATTTTATTATGCTTTCCTGTGGGAATCCGCCCATTAGCTACTCCAACAGAGAATTAATTGGATTTGCAATGTATATATAATGATAGGGAACTCGAGTCACTTGCAGATTTTGGATTAATTATAATGACGGACATAAGCTACCCAGTGCATTAGCACACCTTCGAGAAAAAAAATATATCGTTTAGTAAGGTAATTCGATGTTGGAATGTTTGTAATTGCAAAAATACTGCTTAGTTTGTACCGGCGAAATAGCTCCCTGCCAAGATTAGATAGTTTGCGCGTTTGTGTACATTTGAATTTTTTAATAGTGAGGGTTGCTCTAAGCAATTTAGTCATTTTAAAAATGACATGAAGTTTTGCTAAAGGGGGCTGAAGGGAAGGAACATATTTTTTACCCTAATGAATAATTACTTGTTCATGGGTACGATCACTTTTAGTGTGTGAAGGAAGATATAGACAGTTGAAAATACGGCGATATAGAGTAGCGTAGCAGTAAAGGAGCTAGATTAGAATGAGACAGACAGGGCTTCGCTATCGGCTGTAGGTTACGCAGGCGTCTGAGATAATTTAGTTTTGATATGGAAGCCAAACCAACGCACATGTGCTTGCTCATTTGATAAAAAAATGCAATTTTTGAAGATATTTTTTTTCTACTTCCATAAGCAACCTGCGTATCATTAAAAATGCACAGGTTATCTATTATAGAGAGATATCAGAAAACGTAATCTTCCATTAGGCAATGTTTTTTTTAGCTTTGGCGATTTTTTTTAACTTTGAAAATAATTTACTTTACATTCCGCAATAAAAAAAATCTTGTAATGTGCATAATAATGCATGGATGCGTGCAAATTGCATTTTTGCATTGCGTGAGCGTGATCAAAACAAAGTTGAATGCTGAATTATTTATTTAAATGTGAGTTACGGCAAAGATTTATACTAGAATTATATATCCATAGGAATAGCTAGGCTTAACTTTGAAGTAAGAGCTCTGAAGGGCTATGGCTGCGGCTAATAGTTAGTGAACTAAATGAGAATTCAGATGGAGAAAAAATATAAAAATGTCAAACTAAAACGCCGAAAAAGTTTAAAATATTTTTTAAAAAGTGGGGTTACTTATAAAGGTTGTCGAACATTTTTCTAATGTCACATCAAAGAAATTTAGCGTAAAGACCAGCAAGCTTATTGAAGATTATTGTGACGTGATTATGAATAATGACAATTAGTAAGTAGCAGTGCCCGTTGTGAGCCACTGCGTTAACTTTAGTCTACAATAATTGTAAAATAGCAGCCAGCCAGCTCATCTACCTACATATAGCTGACAGGTAGTGTGTGAAGATACATACTCTCACTCTCAATAAACAACTTGAAATCATGTTCTTTCACACAACAATGCAGGAATAGGAAATTGTAAATTTGTTTTTCCTAGATTTTTTTAAAACGTCAATGGTACATGAAACATGACAAAACAAATGGGGGAGTGGAGCAGTACTACAAACTAAAGCTGTAGCAACCCAGCCAGCTACACACACCTTTCTATCAATATCCCCAGATTAAAAATGAAAATCTACTTCTCAAAAAGCAACAACTCACTCCAATTTCGTAAACGATGGAGTAGTAAATTGTTAGTTTTTTGTAAATTAATGAAGCAATTTACTAACTACGTGATCACAAATGTTTACTTCCTCTCACGCTAATCACATATTCACTCTATTGGTTATATAACCTGACAAAGCGATTTCATACCAGGGTTGCATGCACAAAGCCAATTTGCTCTACTGATTCTTTCAGATCTGGAGCATACTAGTTAGGCACTTGGCTAGATATTTTTCCTAATGAAATAGTATAAATCTCTCTGCAATTCTCTTGATTACACGTATATATGGTCACTTAAAAGAATTATGGCAAAATACAGTTGTAAAAACAAAGTGTGATTAATCGTTTTAACACGCTTTGGCAATACCAATATAACAACATCACTAAAAAGGGCCAAACTAGAGTGGAGTCCCCTTCTAAAGAAAGTAAAATGCCCAAATTTTGTTTTTTATTTGTAAAACGTTATTGTATAACGGATTACAATAAGATTTTGATCTCTTTTCTTCTAATTTCTGGTTACGCAATCCAATACAGTTTTTTTTAAATGAAAAGGTACTTTTTTGTGTGAAAAATTTCAGTTTCTTCAACTGTAATAAAAAAGTTTTTATTGCCGCTGGATAAGATAGCATCTGATAAAATAGGATTTAAGCTGTTTGCAAAACCACCTCTTCCTGATTTATGGCAAGCTTCAAAATGCATCCGCGTGTTAATTGCGCAATCCAAAATTGCATTTTTAATTTCTATTTTATGCACTTTTTATCTTTTATGTGCCATATCTGTAGTAGAGCAAACTGTTGAAAACAGTAGTCGCCCTACACTCTCACGGAAGAAAATCCTTTTTCCTTCCTCTTTACTACAACATTTAATTTCGTCAATTACATTGGCGTTAATAGCTTAATGTGTTTTTATCTTAGAGCCAAAAAGGCAAAAATGTTAGATTATTACACCTATTCGCGCATATGAACTCGTCACCTAGTAGAAAACTAACGGTGCAAAAGAGATATGAATGTATCCAGCCATTTTTGGCGTGATTTTCTCTGCTATCTCTGCAAACCATTTTAATTAACACACTTTCGCAAGGCGGTAATTAATGCATAAAGGAATAATGAAAGCTGCAATTATGTATTTAAAGGGACAAAGTGACTTGTCTAGGAAGCGAGGAGGATTGTAAAGGAAGAAAAAGGTACACAGGAGCTGTCCATTTACTCCTAATTAGATAGGTACTGCAAGGGACAAAATAAACGGAAGTGTCTTGTTAGAGCAAGAGCAAGCTTGTAATTAAAAAATAAACAGTTTGTAACAGCCGTAAAAGACTTTGATTTGCAGAAGCAAGCAAAAAATATGAGCTAGCAATTTTCCTTACTTGTTTCGAGGTTGATGTCCCCCACCACTAGTTCCATTTGCGATGGAGACTCTTTGAGGAGAAATGTTGCTGGAGCTGGCGGCGTACACTGGAGTGGGACTATTTGAGGTGACAATGGAGCGGACAGAAATGACGGAAGGGACAGTAGTAGTTTGGGGTTGCTGGGAGGTCGTGGACACCTCCATAATCCTGGCAGCCCGACTACTGCTGGACACCACTGAGGAGTTGGCTCCATTATTATTGTTGCTATTCATGGAGGTGGCTCTCACGATAGTCGCTCCTGTGAACACAGGGCCGAGCGGCAAGGATGATGACACAACAGAAGTGGTTTGCCGGGCTGACCTCACCTGTGGCTCCCAAGATGAAGAAGCAGTGCTAATAATGGTCGACTTGACTGCTTTCGAAGAAGATGAACTACTTACCAATTTACTAGTACTGCTGCTGCTCACCACACTACTACTGTCTAGACATTTGACTTCTGACAGAGTGCCAGAAAATGCGAGTAAAATTGCAACCGTGATGAGAAACATTTTGAAAGATGGCCACATTATTGCCGACGACGATGATGATAACCTCATTGCTGCCGGAATATCTGATCTCCTGAGAGAAAAAATGCGCTCCTTCTTAACTGTCAGTGAACCAATATAATTATGTCTTCCTTGATTCTTGATATTCGAAACTTGAAACTTTAAAGAAGGAATATAAAGATAAGGAGGAGGAGTACTCGAAGAAAACTGCCAGGTTCGAATTTTTTTAGTTCGTTTTTTAACAGACAGACGAAAAGAAAAAAAAAGTATTCACATGCTGCACTTGCAAACTGCAGAAGAGATGTTCAATGCTCATGCAATTTTTTACTCATTTTTTTCTTTAAAAGAATAGTAAGGCATCCAGATTACAATCTCACTTGATTGATTTCGTCTCAGAGAGCACATTCAATGTCTAAACTAATTCAATTACCTATTCAGAGTACAAAGTCACTTTAGACTGCTGCGGGCTATTACGCATCATATCACTGTTACGTTAAAGTGCTATCGATTTCAATCGCAGATGCTACCTTTGGTGCAGTAGCTCACTGTTTAATTGATTTAAACAATTTTGCATTTTTGTCTCAAAATTTTCCTTTTTTTCAGGTGGACAGTTTTTAACAACCAATTAAATTGAAGCAGACATGAAATATCATATTTTTATATTTTACTTAAGGCTTTTTTTGACATGTCAGCTCAGTACGACTTTTTCATCAGTTATCATCCCTCAATTATCTCAAATCCATT
Source organism: Acrocyrtus sp. NNG-2020 (assembly GCA_027744115.1). Taxonomy (NCBI): domain Eukaryota; kingdom Metazoa; phylum Arthropoda; class Collembola; order Entomobryomorpha; family Entomobryidae; genus Acrocyrtus; species Acrocyrtus sp. NNG-2020. The sequence continues at coordinate 18,252 of JAHZND010000282.1, forward strand.
CATATTATTGTATTGGATTGCACAACACGTTATTAAGAAATACGAAAATTGTTGGAGTCCAATTTCCCCCTAATTTATCCACAAGGGTAGTCCTCTAATAAAATCCACTTGAGTAAATCCACATCTCATTATTTGTCGTGTCCAATTAAAAGGTGAACTGAGAAAGCTTCCTTCTCTGCTAATTCGATTTTTAAAATTGTTTTGCTCGTTAGCTAATATTCCTTCAGTAGTATTTATTAACTATAAGTTGTCGACTATTATTGTTTCCTTTTGTTTTTCAAGTGGTCAACAGTGAATTTTTATGAACTCCAAAAATACACTTTTTGACACAGTGACAATTCAATCTCGCTCTGAAATTGAGGCTAAAAGCAGCAGGTAGCCCTCTCAAAACTGCTGCTAATGTTTGATCAGAAGAGATACTGAAAAAATTTGCTGTCTTCTTTTTTTTTGCATATGCCTATATCTCATCTGACGGGGATGGGGATGATGTTGATAATGATGAGGGTTGACATAAAAATATTCCTGTTTGATTTTTGATCATCTAGATAAAAATCTCTTTTTCTTGAGGATAGCTTGGTGTAGCAGTAGCACTTCTTGGTTGAGAGCAGAATGAAGGGTCCCTCCAAAAAAAAATCTGCGTACCTAAGTTTCTCACTATTTATTTTTCAAATAGTATAATATACATCACACACTTGTCCACTTTTTTTTTAACTCCGTTGTTCCACTTGATTGAATAATCAGTATAGTAGTGTAATTCATCAATTACAATTTTTTTTTCAAAACGAAGAAAAAAAACCAAAATGTGATAGCTGCAGAGTTGGAGATGCTAATAAGAGACGATAAGATGAATAATGCAGATCAATATATATTGGATTGAATAATAATAATAACAGTGAATTTTATTTTATCGTTTCAATTCTATATATTCCATGCAGTTTATCACCTTCTTCTTCTTCACTCCTTTATTTTTTTTCTAAATAAATTTAATTCTCTTCGCCACGAGAGCAGTGCTAATAATAAGTAATGAAATCAACAATTGACACCAAATGCTCACTTCATATTCAACCATTCACAGTTGCAATTGTTAAATAATTTTTATTTTATTTTGCAAGTTGCTCCTGTATTCCTTATCTTAACAGTGCACGTACGTAACTTCCACGAAACCTTTTTTTTATAATGCAGAACTTGTCTAAGTAATTGCAATGCTCATAGTTTGCAGTTTTGAATATCGGGATAGGGATAGCTATGTGGTCTGGTATGTGTCCGTCTATTTTTCAGAGTGCAAAAAAATATGTTTCTTTTTTTGCATTCAAGGAGAGGGTCCTTCTATTCTGAGACTTGAAGTATGACTGCAAAAAAATTTTTATTCTTCTTTATTTTGGCTTTCTTGTCCTCGTAGAAATATATAAATCTACATAGAAAATTATCATCAAATAATAAACATAGATCAATCTGTCCAAACGTTGCACTTTGCTTGTCTCTTCACTACGCTTTTGTGATTATTACGGTTATTATTATTACCGTTATTATTGGGATAGATCAAGTTTTGATCGGGTCCTCGAGTTGGAACGAATAAGTTTAGTTTTCTTTAGTTTAGGATCATCGGTTGAGGAGAATATTATTATGCTGGTGGAAAAGTGGACAACTCCTTTTTTTGCTCGTCTAATAACAAAACACTTATTGCGGAGCGTGAAGCGGTTATTACTTGTCAAATTCAACAGGGGACAATTTTTTGAGTGCCAAATGGCAAATGGCAAAACGAAACTTCAGCAACTTCAACTTTTTTCAATTTAAAAACGCACACTTATCAAGATCAGATGTAAGTGTTGGGCTAGTGCGAAAAAAAAGAGTGAGAGTGTTGCCGTATATTATTGCTGTCGTAAAGGGGCTTCTTGATATAGATCAGAAAGTGTTTTGCACTCGTTGCTACTCACAAACAGTCCAAGAATAAAAACCACTTCTCCTTATAATAATTTTTGCCCCTGCTATTTCACTTATGTGCGACACGATTGCTGATGACGATGATGAGATGTTTCGAGTCAGAAAAAGAATTTGTTTCCTATTGTCGAAATCTTGAATATATTTCAATAAAATTTGCCAATAATTTTTGATGATCGTGATGGCTTGATTAAATTCCTTTACTGCTTATTTGATATTCAGCTCGAAATTAGATTTTTTTAAAGGTGTGAATTCCTTTTTTGCATAGATAGCTCAGGGTGCAGCCAACATACTCTAGCACTTTAGCTGTAAATTATTTTATATTGATTGGAAACGATGGACATTCAAAGTCTGGCAGCAGTCTGTGGGAAAAAGGGACCGACTACTAGTTTTCCAACAAAGTTTTAAGGTGACTCGCTTCACGTAATTTTTTCTATTTTTGACACTTCCTACACCGGCATCAAAAGAGTTTTATTTTGAGTTTGTTTCCTTTAACCCCACAATAGTCCGTCCCTTAAGGGTATTTGTTTAAAGAGCAGATTGACTCGTTAGACCTTTTTGTTTACTGACACACTGCACGTCTCCGTCCGTGATAAATCCGGATTGAGCTAGTCTCCTCGAGTCGTAGACAAAAACTGATTAAATTCATTGATAATCCAAAATGACATTGAGGAAAGGGAAAGTTTTCACTTTTTTATTGAAAGGATGCCTATTAAATTGTCACAGTCGGGCACTATATTATCAAGTCACTATCCCACCAGGGTTTTGTGCTGCCCACACCATAAAAATGTCATATAATTTAGACGATTAAGTCGTAAAGGGAATCCTCTTTGAAGGGTATATCCCAGAATCCCAGAATCCCAGACGGAATGACACTGAAAAACTGAATCCTTCAGGTAGCACACAAATAAATGCTGAGGCTCAAACCCAAACAATTACTCAGGAAGANATCCCAGAATCCCAGACGGAATGACACTGAAAAACTGAATCCTTCAGGTAGCACACAAATAAATGCTGAGGCTCAAACCCAAACAATTACTCAGGAAGAAGGTCTCTCCTTTCATGAACTAAATTAAAACAAGATCACCCAAAAATAGTAGCATAAAATCCAAAACAAAAATAGCCACGCGTTAAAGTTCGAGTGACGAAATCAAGAGTAAAAATTCGGTCAGTAGGAAACCGGCTAATAATGTATTCCTTCTGAGTCCGCGTCTGAACAAAAACAGCAACAAAGACTGTGCTTTAGCTTAGGATTTTTACGCTTAAACCCACTTCTTTTTATATTTTGTGCTGCTGGTCACTCCACTCATTTAAACCTTGAGCACACACACAAAAAGTTGCAAAGAAAATAGTAAGAAGAATAGTAAAGCTTTTTTAAACGGTGAGGAGTACAAAACACACGTTTTTTATTACACTCTATGCGAGAGAGAGTAAAAGTGATTTTGCTAGTAAAACTTGTTACGAGATTATCGTCTACAAGGGAAGAACTAGGTATATAGAATAGGCACTTGAAATTGCGTAGATTATTAATTTAGCCTTCTGCAGAGCGCATATCACACACACCCTCCTCGAATCAGCGCATTGAGACAACTGAGAGACAGGGTGAGCCTTTTCAGTTGAAATCTGTTTAGTCCCATACCTCCAATACATTTTACTTTTTGCAGCGTTAGCGCTGAAAGCGTTCTCATATCGCTTTATTAGTTAAAAAGGCGTCTTTTTCATTTTTCCTTGGTATAGGGGCACTCGATCTCTTCAGTAATAAAGTTGCTTGCAAAGTTGCAACTTGCAATAGAAAATTTACATAGTGCTGATAAGTGCACGCAACAAACGCTGACATCTTATAAGCGCTGACTGCTGACGCTGCACCATTTTCAAAAAGGTATGGCGCTACCTGCGCCTACTGATACAGATTACACGGGAAGGTGCGCTGTGGCACTTTAAGCTGAAACTGAAATGGGTGCAGTTAAGTTGCACCGAGCAGAAATAAAAAGGTTTGTGGCGACGATATTATTACAGTAATTGGGTGTATTGATTAATAGAAAAAAAAAGTATTTCGGCTGAGGCTCGCTTTACCCACAGTCAATACAAATTTTTAACATGTTGTAGGCTGGCGCTACACATTTAAATCAGTTTTTCCTACATGATATGCTAGATGTAGCAGGTATCTTATAATAACTGTGGTGGTACAAATAGTTTGGTAGTACATCAAGATTTTTTTTGAAGGAAAAAATGATCGCTTTTGAATTTTTTTAAGAAATAGACAGACGCTCGTAATAACTTTTTAACATTTTTTGGCTGAAATATTTATTACGTGTTTAGACAGAAAAATACATTTACACTCTGCCGTGCACTACAAGAATTTAAAAATTTCAGAGTGTTTCCTCAAAACAAAAGGGAACACGTGTATACTTCAGAAATATGATGGATCCCTTGTACAATTGTTGTACATGAGATCTTTTAAAAGGCAGTTTAGGTATTCTTAGCGCTCAAAATAAATCCTTTCTGGCCGTAGTTCACTGCACTACTATTTATATACCTTCAGATTTTATATTGGATGGAAGGCTGTAAAGTAAACAATAATCGATTTTTTTTTGAAAAATGAGAAGGTTCAGTCCTTCCCTCATCTCATTGGAATTGTGCGAAGGAATGCAGAAGAAGATTGAAATCAATACAAGTACAAATTTAAGTGCATGCTTGTAAAATTTTTGTTCGACTAATGTTTCATTTCTTAATGGAATGAAATTAATGATAAAAGTAAAAAAAGATGATATGCTATCGTTTTGAAAATGATTAATTATGGGGGTATGGGGTATTTGGTATGAAACAACACAATTTTTTTTAAATTGCAAGTGCAGAGTGCAATTTTTTGCACCGAAAATGAGGTGAAGATAATATTATGAAGCTTTTTTGTAATAAAATTTCGTTGATAAGGTTTGATTTAATTTGAAGATTATAAAGCTTACACTTATTATGCAGTTTGGGCTAATTGGTAATAGGGAAGGAATGCAGTTATCTCAAATTGATAAGTTTCAACTCACCCCAAGAAGTTCATACATTGATGTTTTCATATCTATTTCACATTTTTTTTGAACTGATTCAATAAATTTGCAAAAATATTTTTTGGCATTGCGAAAATCTAGAATATGAGTAATGGTATTTTTTGGTTATCATGCCATATAAATGATTGATACAAGTTAGCCCATTATCTTTTAAACTTTCTGAAACTTACTGAATCTGATCATTAGTGTTGCCTGACAAAGAGCCTTCTACAGACATGAATCACAGCTAACAAATCAATAATTTCTTATGAACTATATTATTTTGCAACTTGATATGTGTCACTTTAATTTTTTTTTTCGTAAAACGATCTAAAATATTTTTCGAAGGAGTACTTCTTCATCCCCTCTCCTAGTACGGCATAAATATTTTCTTGCTTTTATTGTCTGACTGTGACTCTGTGACTACAGCAAAAAAAAAAGTAGAAACAGCTGGGGAGTAGGGAGTAATAATAATAAGTGAGGAGCTGTTATGAAATATTTTTATTATTGCATATTGCATGTCACCCGACACTTGAAATACATTTTTTGGGTGCATATTTTTTCACTAATATTGAAAAAACGTACCCATTTTATACCCCGCTTCCTTATTGTACGGCATGCAACAAGTAGAGAGCTATAATGCACAGTACGCCAAAAGACAAAAATGCTTGAAATTTTATGAAAAGGTACTTATTGACAAATTGATGTCACTCCTGAGCATTTTCTCTACACATCATTGCTTACGATTCAAAATCGGTATCCACATCCACGTCTCCGCCGGTTGAACAGTGAACCTAACTAATTAACCTCCCTCAGCTGCTCCACAAAAGTTCCTCAATTATCTTTTTTGCTTAACTTTTCAAAAATAAATCATATTCTAAGAAATGTGATTTGCCAACGATGAAAATAAAATTATTTCATTTGCTTTGCTCGCATGACGTTTCATACCTTATCAAAAAATATGTGTTCATTACTCATCCACTATAGTGGCTCTGGCTCAAGTAATGTGTGATGTAAGTTTATTATTATCACTCCTGAGCATTTTCTCTACACATCATTGCTTACGATTCAAAATCGGTATCCACATCCACGTCTCCGCCGGTTGAACGGTGAACCTAACTAATTAACCTCCCTCAGCTGCTCCACAAAAGCTCCTCAATTATCTTTTTTGCTTAACTTTTCAAAAATAAATCATATTCCAAGAAATGTGATTTGCCAACGAAGAAAAAAAATTATTTCATTTGCTCTGCTCGCATGACGTTTCATACCTTATCAAAAAATATGTGTTCATTACTCATCCACTATAGTGGCTCTGGCTCAAGTAATGTGTGATGTAAGTTTATTATTTATACGTATTATTATTATTAGCACGAAGTATAATCTGCTCACATCTTTGGTGGCGGCGGACACTTCTTCTTGTGCTGGGTGTTTATGAAAAAAAAAGATATTATTGAAAAATAAATGTGAGAAGAAAAAAATATGAGAAATGAGCTTTCTTGCACTTATGAAACAAATTGTATTGATAGGTTTATTAGTATTGCCTCTCTTGCCGGCATCCTGTATCCATTCATCGTCTTCAACTTCATAAATTTTGTACGGACATGCACACACATTTCCCCTTTCTTTTGAGATGTTTTGAGTGACTAACGAAGAAAACCCTTCTTACGACCACGACGCGACGGCTGAAGAAATTGTGAGGATAAGCATATATTTCAGTCTTATACCAATGCAACTCAGCCAATTCACAATTTACTTTGATCACGACGCAATTGAAATATTGCACTTAAGAAAAACAAATGAAGAAGGTACTTGCACTCTCTCTCTCCCTTTCCCTCCCTTTAATTGTTAGAGGACTATGGTAAAAGGTGTCCCCATCATTACTATTTTTCCACTGTGCACCTACCAACCACACACAAAAATTCATTCCCATTACAGGAAAGGTGGAAATTTGCTTGTAATCGTTTTTGGCCAACTGCAGCTCGACCATGTTTAAAAATATGTTAGGACAAGAACAAGTACGACATATCTCGTCATTACCGTCATCTGGTTTTTAACAGAATACCTATTAAAAAAGTCAAGCCAGCTACTCAACTTCAGCTAGCAACCGGCCTCCATATTACAGCAACGCTGCTAGTTTACTTTCGGTACGGCGGTAGCATTTTATTTATTTTGCACGATGACAGATGAACAAAGAGGAAACACAGGAAAAATATTTACCCGTTGAATTGCCCTATTGTAAAACTAGTGACGGTGGTGTGGTGGTGGTGGTGGTGGTGGTGGGGATGGTGATGGTGACTGCGACAGTGGCTATGATTTACCAACTTGCATAATTGCTGTTGCGTTTTGCATCATTTCATTACGCTGCATATTTTTGCAGTCTTTCCAAACAGCTCGAAAATGTCGAATTGCATGAGAAGCAGCCTCACAGCCGCAGCAGCAAGCCAAGTCAGTGCGTGTATGCAGGAGATGATGAGATGATGAATGGATGCATGAGTAAAAGCAATTTGTTTCATTGATTCATTTCAATTCATTTCCCTTTAGGACATGGACTAGTAAGAAGAGAGCACACCGTGCCAGATGCGTATACTGCCTTTTTGCTTAAGAGTACAACAATTAAAATTGATCACTTCTTGGGATAGCTGTTATAACTGTGCTGGGAGTATATATATTTTTTTAAAAGGAGGAAGAACAAGGAAAAAAACGTTTAAATGATCGATTTTGTGTGTTGGGAAATGGGTTTTGAATTGACTGCATGTGTCATTCTTGTAGAAGATGTCAGGTTGAGTGATGATGTCAAGTCAAGCCTATTTTTGAAAGCAATTAACAAACCGCTTATTGTTTCGTTTTTAAAAAAAATGTGCAAAAGGGAATGAATGAATTAAGCAGTTTTATTATTACAGCTTACCTTTATTTTTCTTTTCTGAGGAGAATGCCAACCTACCAATATGACTGGGGATCATACAAGCATGGCTTGAATTTGAATAAAGACAAAAAAATTGCATGTCTTTTTTGCAATGTGCAGTTCAAAGAAGTTTGTTGTAGCGAGAGAGAAAAAAAAATTTATTCCTGATAAAATTAGGATATCTATAGGTACCCTATATGACTTGTGGGTTTTTCGCTGTCCTTAATCAGCAAAATGCATCTTTCTAAAATGTTGTCTTCAAATCAATGACTAAAATCAATAATATGGCTCGTTTCATTTCAGTTTCTGAACACGAGTCACTAGAGCAGCACTTTGTATGAGATAGGGAATTGTTAACGAGAAATTTTAATTGTTATGCAATCAACGCACACAACTTTAAAAGTGAGGTGTAGAATTATTCAATTTTATCATATCGCTACGTTTTAATTGTTTCTCAAGGATTTAAAATGGTCACAGGTACTACTCACTGCTCCGCAGACTTTCTAAGGTGAGGGCTTAATTGTAAAAAAAACTGGCAAGTTGTAAACCTCAACTGTTCAAGTTGTCATCATGAGGTCCCTCCTTTTTTGGTTCCATTACAAATTTGTCTGCCAGTTTTTGTGAAAGTCGCTTCAGAAGAGGTGAAATGGTGAGAGAGCAACTGAACGGAAAGGAGGATTTCATTGTTGGCGTTGGTGCTGGTAAATAGATTTTTGGGCAGTGACTAATTCACGTTTTAATGAAAATGAATTTAATTTTAGGTGTGAAGTCTCAAGGAGAAGTCCTTTCTGTTGTGGATAAAAAATAAAATATTCGCAGAATGCAAAAATGAAAGTTAGCCTTACAAAGTAAAGTACCCTTTTGATTCTGCAAATTAAAAAGTAGTGTGGCGTAGCTATTATAATCTTACCGACATTGACAAGATAATTTTTTTCCGATAGCAAATCAATTAATGGAAGTAGTACAAATAGACATAATTTAAACAAAACTAGATAACTGATTAACGCTCTGAGCTAACAAGACATTACTAACCAGTTACATTTTTGCACGATATGAGTTATCGCTTTTTAAGGATTTGAAAAGTGCGTTTGGTGCAATTAGTACTGCTAGTAAGAATCTCATCCGCCGCCACCTACGCGGATAACTCCAAAAAAGAGCTATTTGTGTGTACTCAGTCACTCTAATGAATATCTTAATTAATTGGCAAATGCTAACAAAAAAAATCATTCATAAAGTAATAGCGTATACTACCTATTAAAATCAGTTGTGGTTGGGCGGCATTGTGACCTAAATAATTGTACAAAATGGGATGTCATGCAGACATTTACTTCTTTTTTTCTCAAGATGCCGTCAACCGAGCACTCTAATAGCGTCATTTTCAACCAGTGGAATTAACTAACTGTTTGCTAATAAAAGTGCAAAAGAGGCACAAACTTTTTATTGTGTGCAGGCGGTGATTGATTTCATTTTATAAGCCTGCAGTAAAATACGCATCACTTTGAAGGAAACTGTATGAGCAGCCGTGTTAATTTCCTCGTTCAGGGCCCATCGCAAATCACACCAGTCCGTCACTAACTTTTCAGTCTTCGTTCCCCTATCTTCAGTTACTAAAGCAGACGAGACGTGTAAAAGTGATCGCCAAAAAATATAAAAATCTGCTGCCTGAATAAAAACGAGACCAAGCCCTTCACCCGCCTATTGTATGCCGGCATGAATTTTCAGTCCTGTCAGACCCTTCCCATTCATTTTTGGGGAAACCTTTTAGCACGTTGCACGTGCGTAGCCGCTTAACAAATCAGAAATCAGACATGTCTATACTCCCAGACGAGCGCTAGCATAAAATTTCAACAAAAGTGAGTCCCTTCTCGAGAGAAAAAAAATGCAGAATTATGTTTCCTTTTCATAGGATGAACGAGGAGGCCGATGATGTGATGATGGACACTGATACAAAAAGGGTTATCAAAATATGTAT
>JAHZND010000283.1:0-39386 GCA_027744115.1 Acrocyrtus sp. NNG-2020
TTGACCATGGGGTATTCATTATTGGGCTCACATATAATTGGCACTCCTACTTGCTCGGACTCCTCTTTAGGTTCCTGTTTAACTTGAACGAAAGACGTCTGAGTTTGAGCTGGAACAGGCGGCTGCAACTGCAACAACGGCTGTGGCTGCACTAAATGTGGATCCACACTCATTATTGCCATTGAAGAAGTGCCACCATTTGTTGAGGTTGAAGCCATCGGTTGAAAGTTTGGGGGAACAGGGTCGCCGTCAGAAATTCTCAATATATTGCGCTTCTCCTCCTCACTCAGCAACAACTCTGAAAACTCACTGACCTGTCCGTGCCCAACAAGCGGCATCTCTCCAAACATAGAGATCCCCATACTTGGCTGAGTACCAGAAGTTGGATTGGAATCATCCATGACCTTCTCTATCGTATTCAATGTTAGGTTTGTTAGGTTAACTACTGGCATCAACGAACTTTTTAAGTCCCCCTCTTTTGGTGGAATGCCTTGGTCCCCTCCAAACTCAGAAAGGTTGAAGCTATCGAATGATAAATCTGAATTGGGTTCAGTTAATTCTGCTGGCCAGTTCCAATTGCTGTAGTCGTCGAAGGCCATTTTTTCCAAGCCTGTCTCTTCACTTTAAGCTACAAAGTCGACAAAATAAAAATTCTGTTACTTATTTAGTATTCAAATATTTCAATTTTCACTACCTTCAAATATCTCCTATTTACGATTTTTTTTTCACTGCACGTTTAAAGTTTAAACTTCAAAGTTAGCAAAAATGTTTTTTTCTAAAACCAAGTTAAACTTACTCACCTTATGTGTTTTGTTTTGTCACAACAATTACTCAAGAATCCAAAGGCTCCGTCCGGCTCCACACTTTCTTTCACTCGAGATACCTCGCCTCAGCTTCACAACACCATTCACCAGTACCAGACACCAGCGCTTGCCTTCTTGCCTCCTGCCACCTGCGCAAAAAACGTTTACTTTTCTCTAATTTGAAGAAGATCTGACAAAATCAGCTTCTTCACTCAACATTTAAACGACAAATGCCTTCACTCACAATCCTCGTGTTTTTAGCTCTTTCAAATACCATCCAACCAACACAGCTACTAAACCACAAAGACAGCTCACTCGATCGCTCACACTCCAAAAAAAGGATTTTTAGGCAGTTGCCAGATTTCTTCCTCGACTCAATTACAATACGAGTTGCTATTGTGGCCGTCGCGCTGCCTTCATTCGTATCCCAGACATGTAAAATACCCAGCAGCTTCCATGCACAGAGTGCATTCAAAAGTTTACCAAGAATGTACGTGTAAATGCTAAATACACGTCGTATAGGGCATGCATGGTACAAGAAGGGGAAACAAACAGGTTGGTTTGCGGTGGTGGAGGAGTGGAGTTTTGGATGGCGAAGAAAGGCGAGAATGAACAGGACAGAACAGGAAGGGAAGAGGTAGGGAAAAAAGGGAGAAAGGCGATAAGATAAGAATGAGGAAAGGATAGGAGGACGATATAGGGATAGGAGATTAGGCAGCACTGCACACACTGAGGGATGATTTTAGACGAAACATGTCTGAACTTGAGCTGGTCAAATGATGGTGGTGGTGGTGGAAGGATTTGGTTAAAAGTTGGAACAAAGAAAACTGCCGACTGCTGAGCGTTTTAATTGAAGTGGGGCGATTTCCAAGGCTTAAGCTGGAAACGGGAAGTTTTTGCAAATTCTCAAGACAAAGAGCAAAAGCGGGTAAAAAACGTAAAAGTGAGGAATTATGGGGATGGAGTTATGATGGCGCATGCTAGTATTGGGGGTGATTGAGCATGATCATAACTGTCCTAGGAGAGGGAATGGGTGTAATTTCAATAAAGAGGTGAGATGTCCAATTAGAATGGAAGGATACATAGTATGGAATGAATTGGCACGAATACAAGCTAAATTTAAGAAGTTTGATGATGATTGTTTGGTTGGACTAATAATGGCAGTGCTTACTGGGTGGGTGGGTATGCATGGGAATGGGAGGAAGACTTTGTAAAACGGATTTATTTGTGGAGATGAAGATAAAGAGCTGAGGCTGAGGAATTGGTATATGAGGATCGCGTAATCAATGATGATATTGCATCATTTGTTTTTTACCTCTTTCTAGAATGTTGGCATTCGAAGGATGACGCAGACTCAGGGTGAGTTGGAGTTGGGAGTTTGTAGGGAGACTTGGTATGGAGATGAAGAGCTAAAAATAAAACTGAATACCTAAACACGTCGGTTATATGCTGCTTTGAGCAAATTTAGTGAAGTTTACAGTTTCCCCCATGTCAAATATCGACACGCAGAATGCAGAATAATTAAGAATTCGCAGCAACCTACATAACTCTAAAAAAACTTCCCAGTCATATAAGTCAAAGTCAATAGTCATGCATACATAAAACATACCAAATCTTTAATCTGGTTACAAATTTACTAAGAATCGTTGGGAAAGTAATGGAAGAAGAAGAATGTGTAATAATGAGCTAATGCCTAAATGAGGAATTAATTGATTACCTAGTTTTATTTACAGATTACCTGGTAGTTCCAATTTGGACAATTGACTTGACATATGCACTTGTTACGGATGAGTGGGCATTCATTTACATCACGAACTTTGAACTTTTAATAGCTTTGCACTTGGAACATGGTGCATGGCATCAATTAAATTAAAAGTTGGAAAACCAAGAAATTGCACAAGTCTTTTCACCAATAGTTGCAAAGTGTGATGCTGATGCGAGGTGTGTGGTGGTGGTTAAGCGATAAAGCAGTTTCGTTTGCTCTCAGCTGCAGGTTCATATTTTAATAACTAACAGCAAGCGTCAAATCTTTGCATTTCTGTAATATACATTATAAATACATATTAAATTCCGGATTAAAAACGTTCCATTCTGAGTAAAAGCAATCTCTACGAGAAGACGCAGAAATCTGGAAAAAACAAACAAGTAATAATGAGCAGTTTTACTTCAAAACAATTTTCCCGAACATAACTTCATTACAAATCATGAAGTTTCTTGTGGTTTCATTTTCATTTCATACATGAATGTTTTCAATTTTAAGGTTTCCACTTCCAGCTTCCAAGAATGGACTTTTTTTATCCTTTTACTTTACTAACTTATATTTCCAGACTGCAATGACATAGGTATTGCATATCGTATTTAGGTTTTCCTTTTTACCATTCGCTTCGCCTAAAATTACACATGCATTGCATAAAATCGTCAAATCAAAATGTGTCTTTTCATTTTTTTTCAATGTAATCATAGCGGATGGATTAAACCAATTTGTAAATGAATGAAAATAAGTTCGTCACAACCAGCCTGAAGCCAGAGTTGATGAAGAAAAGGGTTAAACTAGTAGAGAGCTAAATTAAATACTTAGGTACATTAATTTCGCGAAAATCTCGTTTTTGTTTATCATTAAACAAACTAAAAATATGACAAAAACTTTCTACGATGATGAATTTATCTTGTAAACATTCAAAGTAGAATTATTTTGTAGCATGTTTGCATTGCCTTTTTTGGTTATGTTGGAACTGGTGCGCTGTTGACATAAAAGCTTTTCAACTTCGTTGGAAATTGGAAAGTAAATGATAACGAATGACAAGTGATATAAGGTGAAAGAAATGCAAACAAAGGGTTAATAATAAAAACTTATCGTATATGTATACTTAAAATGAAAATGTAACAAATAAATAAGAGTAGCTACCATCATTAAATACAATACATACATACAAAAAAGAATGAATGAGCTATCGATGAAAAAAATCAAAAAGCATTGGGTGTGTAGGTTTGTATTTAAAAGTGTATTGGCTTCATGACCTGGACTGGACTGGGCTGATAAAACTTAATTTTGTTTACCTTTCTTCACCAAAAAAAATTGAACCTAAAAGCAGAGTCACGGCCAAAGTGATATTACGTAGGTAGGTACTAATACATACCTAGGCAGGTAATTTTGATTTCGGGGAGAATAAACTTGAAATTGAGTGAGCACGTGAGGTTATGTTGTGACGGGATATTATGGTTTATTGTTTATTGAGTTCAATTGATAATACAGCGTATAGTATTTAGAAGAGTGTGATTTTTTCTAAAGAATGCATGCGTTTCTTGCTGCAAGTTGATAACGCTTTTTGTTTTTATTTTTTATTTACAAATTAATATTAATGTTCATGTAAATATTGAAAAGCAACATTTTAAATCCCAGTTTGAGCTAAAGTAAACACAAAACACAACCATTTCATTTTCTAAATTTCATCCGACTTCGTGAAAATAAATGGAGCTTTAGGGAAAAAGAAAAGAAGGGTAGTTTTTAAGGCTTGGGGAAAGTGTTTTGTGAGTTTCTTTCTCCTTACTAGTCCTTCCTGATCAGTGTCCAGTCGTCCAGTCCTCATCACGTGGACAGGTGCTATTCATTCTACTATACGCTGCAGTTGTATTGTGTAATAGGCATGTGCTTGCTGCTACTTGCATGATGAATCTACATCCCAGAAGAGGAGAAAATGTGATTCTGAGTCACCTATCCCGTTCATGAGGACACATGAAACTACATTAATGTTCATGAAGTTCACCACGAACGAAGAAGCAAATTAACAACAACAATTTGAGGAAAAAGTGTAGAGGCAGAGGCAAAGTAATTAATATGTAGCTTTGAGTCTGACTGCTTTACCATTTTGATATTGCAGGTGTCCTAAATGCCAGTTATTAAGTAAACAAATAATTTAAACATTTAAAATATGTAAGAAAAACTGATCTTTTGATTGGATTTTTAAAACATATCTGCTTTCTGCACCGCGTTTCATCAAGAAGCATCATCGATATATACAATTAATAGCTATAAACATTACAAATTTATTTTATACGCCATATGCACATTGCACAGCATTCTTTTGCCTTGTGATTCTTGATCCTTTGCAATTTCCTGAATGCCACACTAATACGGACTGGAGTCAAGGAAGTAGGCCCGAAGGACCCGAAAGGTAAGTAAAGAACACTCCTCGTTGCCAAATCTTTCGAAGAAGTTTTAATTTTTAAGGTTTTATTACTTACTTACACGGTACATATATGTGTAATCTCAATAACAATGTATGTAATAATAATCTTTTAAATTGAATCAACAAGTGCACATTGTTTTTGCATACTTATTAATAATAACGAATGATTGCACAAAATCCTTTCTGGGAATTTTTTAGAACTAATTATAAGCCTTCTATAAGCATAAATACATGAGAAAGATGCGACTTTCAGCGTGGGAAATCAATCCTCAGTGACAAAGATGTAAGGTGATGCCCCTGTTGCATCATTTATACGAGAGATACGTTTTCGACTCATTTACAGACAATATAGTTAAGCTACAAGTTTCTTACACAATTATAACAAAAATACTGAATATACTCTTTGCATTAGCTTTACTTCCAGCTGCTATGTTAGTGTTAATGAGAATGAGAAGAATAAATTAAATCAAACTATTACATAGATGCAATTTTGGGGTTCAGGTTTAACACAAGTATCAGTACATAAATAGCTTATTATGGACTTTTATCAAACCACTTTGCATATATCATTGTCAATTGAAGTTTACCTATAATTATGTTTATGGAAAGCATTTGTTAGTATTAGTATAGTAAGTAGTAGAGTCACAATTTTAAGGTAAGACTAAAAACAGAAACCAATCTTTTTAAAAACACATAAACACAATTGTCCTTAACAAGTAAGTTTGAGGGGTATACGTTATTTTTGAACGTCAACAATTTCCAAATCTCCAGCTTTTTTGCCGTCAAATAACAGAATTACATATTAGCAGATATAAAAAATTAGTCTGCAAAATGTAGAATTTAAACTGAATGCATTTAGAATTTTTAAAGTGTTTACGCTTATAATCTAAAACACTCATAACTTGTGTAACTGTAACCATAATTGTGTAATCCAGTAACCAATTATTGGCTTCTTGTACATTGTATAAAATCTTGGTATAAAGAAACTTTGCTTTGCTCTTTGGGATTCTTTCCTACTTGGCGGCTATAACAAGGAAGTATGTATAGGTATATAATGTGGAAAGACCAATAAAAAGAGTTGGCATTACTAATTTATCTACATATAGATTCTCGTTTGTGCATTGTACGACTCTCATTTGCAATTACTTACGCCAACTAATTCATCTATCAATTTATGCGAAGTTTAGTATATCAGTAATTATTGCTATATGCTACATATCTACATCAATAGGCATACGGTATAATGTACAGTTTTATTCGATCTTCAATATATATTATACTTCTATCAATATATGTATGTACCTATGTATAAATTCCTCTATGGCGCGTCATCGAAATAAGGTAAATAAGGTGGTAATACACAAATCAAAGTATGCCGCATGCATACCTGTACATATAGCAATGGTAAAGAAATATTATCATACAATTTAGTTAGATTGGTTGATTGATTGTCTAAACCAATAAACTGCATTTATAGCACAGCTCTTCTTCTTTCCGGAGTTTTAGCTAAATTAATTTAATCCATACTCATGCGCAACTAAGAATAACAAAAAAGTTGATAAACTACGCATTTGACATTCACAATAATCATCACTCATCACAATCTTTGTTTGTTATACATAAGTTTATAATCTACTTACATATTTAGAATTTAGTATACTCAAATTCACAACATGCACATGAAGTGAATGGAACATCACTGAAAAAATAATTAACAGAAATGAACATTTTCACAATGTTTACCAACACTATACAATACATCACATAGACTTGTCAATTAATGCCACTTCACTTCAACTCAGAAACATTTAAAGCAGTCAACACCGGAAATTATGTACATAAACAAATTAACAGTCAAAATGAAAGTCGTGCTTAAATGTAAGTTAAATTGTAAAACCAAACTAAGACCTTTTGACAAGAAAACAGCTACGAATTATAAAAATAACTACTATATTATGAAGTGTTTTTGCTACAAAACAACTAAATTTTTGGTTAGAATCCAATAGAATTTATGTTAATTGAGACCTATAAATTCACCAAATGACATAAAAATATACTTTTACATTATTTACTCTCCTGTAAATATGTCACTCCACTCGTTTCAAATTACTTACTGACCTAGACCTATTTTGATACGAATTTCACAATTTGATCTGATTAAATAATAACTGCACCTTAGATTTAAAATTTGCACTTGACTTTCTAACAAGACCCTACTGATAAGGTCTTGTGTTGTTTGTGTCCAAACTATAAAATAGTATTTCTTGTAAATGTAAAACCCTCCTTTTAAAAATATTTATGATGCATGATTCGCGAGTCTTTCCCAAAGCTGGATTAACATCAAAGGGAAAGGGATCCATTTTTCGAAATCAACATCCCACATCCCACCCAGCCACCAATAGACCACTTGTTGTAGGAAAACGTATGTTGACACATTTAGACACTTACTTTCTAGGACTTTTCACACGAGGACGACAGCACGAACTACCTTTTCATTATACATGCCTATATATGTACTTATAGTAGTAAATATAGTTTATAGTTTTAAGACGACCGACGTATACTTTGGTGCTAGACAAGTTTGCGGCTTCATAATTCGTATTATAGTATTTCCAACTAGTCCGGAGGCAAGAAGGAGAAAAGTTTGTATCGGTCACGAATGTGCGGTCTGACGTCTTCATTCTATAAATATATATGAAAATCATAATTATTATAATAAGCAATGCATAATTTATGAAGTAGGCAAAGATTTCAACTAAATTAACCAAAAATTCAGGGTAATTAATGAAGCTGCAGCATAATCAAAAGAGAACTTACAAGTCTGACTAATTGCTCCAAAAAAGGAACCAAATTCATGAGTTCACGATCGTTTTCATCCATAAACCAACTTTCTATAGGAATTCCATTTTCCAGCTGTAGAGAAAAATAAATATAACAACTTCACAGACTGGTAACAGTATAGGTACCTACACATATTAGATGATACGTTATCAGTTAGCTCACCTGGTATCCAAATGCTTGTGGTGAATTATCGACAATGATAACCTTGGAGAGATCCCGGCCTAAAATACTTAGGTCTTTTATATACTTTCCATTTATGCATAGGCAGTGTTCCCTAAATAGTCGATACCTAAAATATTAACAAATTAAATTGGTAAATTACTACTGCATCCTTTTTCGGAGTCGGAATACTTTACATTTTACAGTCTATCAATATTTTTATATACTTATAGTTAGTTCTCTAATTTGCCGATCTGTTAATTAATTTTATTTGAATTTATAAAATAAAGCATCAGCCTTACTTAATCCACTTTCGGGAAGGGTCCAATAGATCCAAGATTTTGTTTGCGTATACTTTCTTAGATGCAGTGAACAAAATGACTTCAAACATTGTAGAAACTCTCTCTAAAAATTCCTTGAAGTAAGGCCTGGTCCGCCCAAACACCTAAAAATTAATAAACATATTCTTCCATAAGTTCAATTCAAGTAAAAGCAACTTTTTTTTGCATTGTCGCCATTGTCGGAAGTCGGACTGTTCACAATCCCCCTTGATTTAAGTAGTCGATCGGATACTACTGTAAGTTCCTGTGTCTGTGGCCTAATATTTTTTAAACAATCATTCCATAGCATTTTGTAACAACTGTCGCTCAAAAGGCCTGCTTATTTTACCCCATAAATTTCAATTAGTCACTGATTCAAAAGATGCATTACTTCTGTCAGCGTGCCATCGGGGTCGATTCAACTCCTTAACACAATGATAATTGATAATGTAGTAATGTTGTTTACATAAATCATAAATGCATCTTCTAATATATGTATTTAGTATTTAAGTTAGAAAATGTTAAACTTGGAAATTTTGGTTGGTCTACTAGTAAGGTTCGATTGGCGAGATCTTCTGGTTACGAACAAAGCTAGGTAGATGAGAAAAACTATATAGACACATACCTAGACTATATATAGTGATTTGACCTTCTATTTCTATGGTCTATATCATGTATGTACCTATGCCATATACCCAGGTATTTTATTTTATATATACAATACCTGGTAGGTACAATCCTTGCAGAAAACAGGAAAGGAAAAGTTTGCATCTGTCATCTCCTGAAGGCTGCAGTGAACTAAAGTTTCATCCAAATCCAGCACCAAGCTAAACGTGGGAGAACTTCTGGTTTTCAATGGTAAGACTGGGACTCTAGCCTTCATATCTGGAGTAAGTGGAGGAAGATTCTTTATAAACGCGTATGGGTTTGGGTTTTCAAAATATTCGTCGTAGTACACTTCACCGTTGCCATCTGTAATAGAAAAAGATATATATAAAGTTTTTGGTAGTTGAAGTTGGAGTACGATTTAATTAATTTAATTATAAGCTGTTTTTAAAGAGTAAAGCGACCATGTAGTTCTATCAAAGTACTTACTTGTATAATATGTATAGGTCGGCGATGGAATAGCCATTCCATTATTACTAGGATTACAAGATGTAATCAACGAACTATCTAAGTTATTTCCATATCCATTATTAGCTGATGAGCCAGCACATCCATGGCCGTACATTAATTGCTGGGAGTAATCCAATTGGTTCTGTATCATTTGTTGCGAATGAGAAGGTGAAGTTACTGAAGGCACGCTATAGTGCATATTGTGGTCGTTGTACTCTGAAGACGATGACGAAGCCTCCCTATTAGCATGATTATCGTCACCAGTTGACATCTCTAAAATGTGGCTCCAACTAGTTCTACTTTCATCGTCCGTCAAATTGTCTTGACTATTATTACACCAACTACTGGAACTACTGGCAGCTAACTCTGCGGCTGTCGTCCAGGAGTTGTTAGATGAACAAGGCATCATTGAATTGTACTGAGATGTTGCTGTTGAACTAGAATTCCCGTTCTTGCATAAGGAAGAATTAGGCACAGTATTCGAGTTGTTATCAGCACCATTACCATTACTACTGTTTTGGTAAAACATGGAGGATGTGCTCTCATAGGAAGCCAAACTGCTTAATTGATTGCTTGTCATTCCTGCATTTTGAAACCATGAAGTTGAAGTAGGAAAAGCACACGAAAATAAATCTCCTGTTAAAGAAGAACCCTGCGAGGTTGTTGCTGCTGAGCACGAGGTTGAGGTCAGCCCTTGAGTACTGCCCATAGCAGGAATCGACGAAAGACTATACGGATTATGGGTACCAGTGCCAGTTCCTGCAGAGGAAATCCCATTCGGACAATACTCATCGCGAAACAAGTTCATGTCTTCTTCACTGCAGTAATCAATGCTAGCAGCATAATCGTCTAAAAAGGAACCATTACTCTCACTTGGAACTACATCATTAAAAGAAATATCGGAAAGGGTGCCTTCCTCCAGGTCTTCTGACTCTCCACTTCTCTGAGAAACGTTATCATCTCCACTGCTGCCACTGCTGCTGTTACTGTTGGTATTGCTACTGTCACACATATCAGAATCTGCATTGTAACTTTCCTGTGCCGCTTCATCCGATGGACTAAATTCATCTTGAAAGGTCTCATCGTTTACTGACAAACCTTTGCCAGAAACTTCAGCTTCAATAGAAGAACCATCAGCAACTGCAGGCAATGCTAAGGTTTCCGATGGAACTACATCGTCATGCATTACTGGATCAGGGACGGGATCAGCTCCAGAGTCTTCGTCTTTAGGCAATGCTACAGATGAACTCTTTCCAGAGTTCTTCTTTCCTTTGACACCGCTGGAGAATAGAGATCGTTTCCTTCGTCGACGCCTACGATGCCTCTGACGTGGTTTGAACTTTACGCTAAGTCCAGAAGAACTTTTCTTAGAAGGCAATGAATGGATTTCTAACACCGAAGTGTTTGACACATTCGGTAAAGTTACTGCCGATGTCGGTGTCGGATTTTGTGAGGAAGTGGCTGACACCGGAGCACTGCTCCTTGTAATACGAAGAGTTTGAGGTTGTACAGTAGGCGTGACAGTGACAGTTGTTCTGCTGCTTCCAATTTCATTCGAAAACTTCGCTTTGGGCTTTGTCTTACTATCTACGGATTGCGAACAGTTCAAATTTCGTGAGCGTAAAACTCTCACAAACACATCCTTTTTGTCTTCCAAAGGACCTCCTACTGCCGTCTTGTTTCGAATTGTGGAGCGACGAGTGGTAATTCCTCCCGAGCTGATAACACCGAGAGAATTTGCAGTACTTTCACCCGGCAGTTTGATGCACGTAGCAGAGACAGGGCTGTTTAAAGTCATCGTTGTATTACTGACATGGTCGCGACCGCTCCTATCTTTCTTACTTGTTCTGGAGGAAGACACTGGCACTCCAACTGTAGCAGACCCAGATTTAGCTCTTCTGTCCTGCTGCACCCTCCCGCTGAGAATTATAGGGGGTGACAACTGCTGATTGTAGCTTGCAGTGCGCTTATTAGTTCGTAGTTTCATCAATCCTACTGACAGGCCAAGCCGTTGTGCACATTCCCAGCCAATACTAGTGACAATAAGTCGCGATCTGACCTCCTAGTTGATTGGGAGACTCGAAGATAGTTTTGGTTCGATGTTTGATTCAGCAAAATTTTATTTTCTTGTGCTCTGTGCAACCATAATCAAAACTGGTATTGCGGTCGCCGTGTCGGGTAATTTAAGCACCTTGTTAATTTCAGAATCTGCAACATAATGAAATCAGACGTGACATTAGCTATGTAATGAGTTGAGTAAATCCTAAGTGCTTCAAAAAGGCGTGTCGCTTCTCGCTTATCTACTATAACTGTTATCCATAGTGGAAGTAAAATCTTTCATATCGCAGAGCAGCACAAATGTCAAAGTTAGTTAACAATTTAATCTGAAAAAGAAAACCAATGAAATTCCTTGAGCTAGTGACGCGATGTGATTCAAACGCATAGGAACTACTTAACACGCAAGTAAACAAGTGCTGACTGATGCGACCTTAATTATCTTCAGTCTTTCCGTCTGTCTCCAAATTATCAATTATCCAACCCTTATCTTCACTAACTTTAACTACCTCAGCTCAGCTCTTCCTTTATTTTTAAAACTCGTAACTTGCATGCAATCTACTATCTAAAAACACTTTGTCGCAGGGAGTTCTTCGATCATTTATGAAACCAATCATTCCTTCCAGACAATCATGTAAAACTAAACTCCCCTGATCCTGCTAAATGTTATCCCAAACTTATATACGGTCGACCGATGTGCCCGTAAGCTAAATCATACAAGATAACAGTAACAGAGCTAGAACTAGTTATGCACACTTCACTTCGTGCACTTAGGATTTATATATGACTCACTAGACTGACTAGACCTTAAGACTTAATAACCTAAATTTGAGGACCGATTTAGGAGATACTAATATGTTATCAAAGTAGAATTAAACAAGTTTGTACCTTAAATATTAGAGTTTAGTTTAAAACTCTCTTTAATTTAACTATTTAACCATAATTGCTTTATATCGTGACACAAAACAGATATAAAAAGCAGAAGAGAAGTTCATTTGTTCCGTTCAGTGATCGTTGTGAAACGTCATGGAACGGGTCACTTCCAGTGTCATTTTATTATCTCTACGTTGTGGTTGTGACCTATTATATAATACGAACTACACGCGAGTTTTCCACTACCAACTACAGCTGAAACGGGCTGGAAGTGAAATGAGCAATTTTTTAATCAGCTTTAAATACTGATCTGTAATTAATATTGACTACGACTTACTATGTATGAAATAATTGATGAAATGTCGAAAACTGATGGGTTGATAAAATAGGTGGGGTGTCAATTTTACATAATCTTTTTGCATTTAAATCCTCTCTTCACTGATTTGATCAACTGAAAGAACTACTATTTTTTCTCTTTTTACGAGGGTTATATGGTTCGATAATTAATCGGCATCTTATGTCATACTTTTGTTTTTGTGGGTCGTGTTTTTTCTTTGTGAATGAAACTGCGATCCAGTCTTGCTTAGAGAATGGAGGAAGTCTCTGCTTATATCAGACAGACTGCGCAATCGAATTTTTAAGTCGTAAAATATTAAATCAAAATTAATTTACCATTTCTCATTTCTTCCAATTTAAATAGCAAAATAAGTGTTGTTTATGTAGTTTATGGGTATGCATTGCTTCATACCAGTTTAACGCTGCAATTTTTCAGTTTTCGGGTCCTACACACGAGCATTATCTTTATACGGCAGCCAGTCACAAGACTATACAACATACTTCAGTTCAGAAAGAAAATGGGGCCGTTAAAAATCAGTCGTATAACAAGTTCAAAGAATTTTAATGAGCTGTACTCATTAAATAAAAAAAATGAGGTGACCAGTAAGCGACCATGCCGTTACACTTGACAGAATTGATCACTTAGCCCACCATTTCCATAAAGTAACATCAGCGAAAAGGTACATTGCAAACTTTGATATTTCAGTCCATGACTTTTTAAACATTATTTTAATTTTCACATCCGCGTTGCGTTCTTGTCTCAACAAACATTAGGTACGAAGGTACATAGGCACAAGATTCTGTAGTCTGTATCCTATCCTGATTCCTGATCTCCAATTATTTTTATTTGGGCCAGGAAAAAACCAAGAAGCGGAGTTGTGAGTTGTGACACGAAATGACTTGCTTTCAATATTGCGTAGAAAAAATATAGAATACCTATACCTATATATAATGCTTGCTTTTTGCTTTTTACATTTTAACTACCAATTTAATTTAACTTTCGGCAACTGTAATTCTTTTACTCCTACTGTTTGCTGGCCAGAATAAAAAAAATATTTCTGGTTTGACTTTTCAGTATCTAAAATGAAAAATTAGTAAATAGAACATTTACTAGCTACGTCTTCGCCAACAATATCAATTAACTCTTTTAGCCTCTCACTAACTAACGTGTTTTTATTTACTACGCCAGAAAGAAGCACGTGTAAGTTTAAAAGCATTTACTTCGGAATTCAGTTCGGGTACTACTTGTAAAAACATTTTTTGCTAAATATAAACGTTTTTATTTACATACCTGCCTGCACTCTGCTGTCTCCGTTTAAATAATTGATATACGCATATTTTACCTACACAAATCAAATGCTATTTTTCTACACTGATAACATCTTATCATCTCAAATGTTTAGCACTTCTCACGATTCCAAATTAAGTGTTTGCTAGGTTCACTTCAAAAAAGTAAAATATTTTTTTTTCAAAAGACTCATCAACCGCGTTTGCTCTAATATGCAACCCGCCAACATCGCCACCCTCCCTCCAAACTTGCACTACTATGCTTGCGTATATCCGTACATAACAGACACACTCAACTTGTTAATTCCTATCTGTGCCAGAGCCACTTTAATTGTAAAATTAAGCTAATTGTGGTTGTCACCTTTGATTGTGGACCAGCCTTTAAATTAAATTTCTTCAGGACAAAAATCTCGCGAGAGTTTACAGCGATCCAAAGTAATTAGAGTCACTAACCAAATTTTTTTTTACATTTTCGTTTTACATACGAACGTATTACCAGGCTGAGAATTAGGATTTGGAAGGAATAGAAAAGGATACACGGGTTGATCTAGTCATGTGCTGACAGTGCTGAGTGCAAATTACGTTGGGGGAGTGTTGGGGTGAAATCCTTTCTATGTAAATGTATTTAGCTCAAATTCGACCAAAATTCATACACACACGACACGACACACAGTAAAAGCACTCGCAGTGAGTATGTATTTAATTTAATGTATACATTGCAAGAAGCGTGCACGGTGCACGCACGGCACATAGCGAGTGCACTTGGTAGTGCACTAGCACTATAGAAATTTACGCGGATGGATATATCCATCCATACTATGGGCACTGGGCATTGTATTGTGGGTGGGTATATATATGGATCCTTCTTCGTAGTTCGTACTTCGTATACATGAAAATGGTACAACAAAACAACTACAACAGCAAAAGAACGTAGAAAGTAAGCCTATATGACCTATAGAGCAGTTGCATATTATACGATGAACGAGGGAAAACATAGGAAGGGCAAGTGGAGGAGGAGGATGGACAAAAATATTGCGGAGAAGTAATTTCTGCAGCAAGCAAGCAGTGGCTAATCGCTATTACAGTCTGTTTTGTTCACGTTCACTGTGCAATTGCAATTTGCAATTCTCTTTAAAAAATCTTTGGTAATACCTATGTTGTAACTGATAGCAGAAGCAGATCCATATCGACACGACTTACAACTTAACTGATTCAAGATTTAATGTTTGAATTGAAGATGGATATTGTGTCATGCATGGATATGATTATGGTGATGCTGATGATATAGTTAAGGTTTAACAAAATGATGATCTTATACTTTACTATTTACTTATCCTTGTACGGTTCTTAAATATGAGCGTATTTAAAGGATCATGAAAAAAAACGAAAAACTAGTAACATTTAAACTGATATGTTTAATGTTATGCTGACATTGATGCTACCATCATGCTCCTTTCAATTTCCTTTCGAACAATGAGAGAAAACGTAAGGTAAGGTAATGATTAATGATTCATGGCAAGATCGTCAGTCGTATAATGTTCTAGTTCTATTCAGTGAATATAAGTTGCAAAGTGTATACATATGTATACACTTTGCAACTTATATTATAAAACATTTGTTTTTGGATAGTAAGTAATTATATTACTATTTTATTATAAATCAAATCCTTGCTGAGCTAGAGGTCTCCAAGAGCTAAAACAAAACTATCAAAATGTTGTTTAGTACGTTGTTCCCGTCTAATATTACCCAGGGAAAAAGCCAAACCATCATATCATGGCATCCGGCATCCCTTCTCTTCTCGTGTCAACTCGAATCATTCGAATTTGTTTTGATGCGGCTAATGGTTTGTTGCGTTGTTTCGTCAGATGAAATAAAATAATCGTATCACGTTACGTTAACTTGTATTGATGTGTTTAAATATCAATGGAGCAAGCTTCTTTATGCACCAGCTTTGATTATATAATAAATAAAAATAAAACATCATCCAGTTTAGTCTGCATTTTTTTGTCTAAAACGTGTCAATTTTAATCAAGTAAAAAACTAAAAAAAGTAGATATGCTTCATACTAGCGCAGAGCGCAGCGCTTTATTGTTTGGACGGACTAACAAAACACCAGAATAGGAGGACAAAGATACCACCACAAATGACAAAAGGCACCTTTCAGACTTTACGTTATGCTGCTTCATCTCGTCTTGTCCTTGTCTCTTACACTGTACAGTACAGAATATCGTAATCTTTGCAAGTTTAAAGTTAGGAAAAACACAAGCTGTAGTGCAGTACTTGTCTTTTACTACGACTGCCGACTGCACAGACATCCAATCCAGATTATACTAGCAGTTGCCGCACATAACCCCGTAAAAATCGAATGCCACCTTTTTTATGCATGTCTGACTGACATCTAGCAAGTCGAAACCCACAGACATAAATACTTCATTTATATGTCTACTAACTAAATGTACATATTATGTAATACCCTGAATTGTTATTACCGGATACCGGAGAATCCATTTTTAAATTGTTGTATGGAAATGTGGAAGATGGTGACAATAAATGAAATTATTGGCGGGGGTTTCTCTTCCTAATTATGTACGCGCTATCTTTGTGCGGAGTTTGAGAACTTAGATTCTAATTCTAATTCGCTATCTACTTACATATATTCATGCTTCCCTACAACATTAGTTGGGTGTTTTTTAATTAAGTTTATGTTTGCTGTATGGAGTTCAACAACTTTTACTATAATAGCAGGTTGAAATAAGGCAATTTTGGGTTTGTTTTGAGTACGATCTGGGGTAGGGAACATAAAGGTAGACGTCTAAACTCATTGCCTTAAAAAACTTTTAATTCAACTTTATTCAACCTTATACAAGTTTAGTTCATCTGATTTCATATAATTATCAATCAAGCTTCGGACTCAAGAATGACTCGATTAAGGTAAAGTTCATTAAAAAAACAGCGACCAACACTTGCATGCTGCACCGTACATCACATACATAAGCATACTAAGCATAGACTAGATGTAGAGAAGAGAGCCTGTCTCTCTCTACACTTCCAATTCTACTCGACCCGAACTCATCGAGTTGATCGAGTCAGTCTAGTAACATGTAAAGCGTAAAGCCGAGGTGGAGGCGGTATGAAAAGAAAGTTGGGCAACCAAGAACACAGAAAGAAACCAGCAGAGAACAGAAGAACCCATTCATTCGTGTATTCGCATTCGCACTTCGTTCGTACAATTTGAGATGTTCTCTTTTGTGTTTTTGTGCTTTGCGTGTGCAGTGCACTCACTCGCAGTGTCTGTCCGTCTTCTGTACTCCTTCCTTACTACTTCGCGGAAACAATAGAAAAGTATTGTGCTCCCAATCCCAGTAGTGTAATTAGGTAGTTACGTGCATATGTATATTGAGTGCAAGTACACAGTGACTGTACCGTACTCACTGCTCTCCCCTTGCTATCCTCAGCGATCGACTCGACTTTTCAAACGTAGCGCAGAGCAGCATCAGCCAGTGTTTCGCAGTTTTTGCCATTTGCTGGGAAAGAAAGACAAAAAAAAGTTTGTTTTTTAGCTCTCCATTAATTTACTGCACAGTTGGAAAATTTTTATTAAAAAATTGAAATTGACGAATTTATATTTTTAATTGTCAATTTATATTGCAGTTTCTGAAGAAAGTGAGTATTGAAGTAGGGGAAACTTGCAAGGTGAAGGTTCAAAATGGCTAGCCAGAGGCCACCCAGTCATGGGAATAAAAATTATGATTTGGATCAGATATGGGACGATTTGAAACAAGGGATCGAGCATGTTTACGAAAGGCGAGGCATGTCAAAGCCAAGATACATGGAATTATACACGTAAGTGCTAAATTAATATTTAAAAATAGTTATATTGTGGAATGTGAAAATTGAATCTATTAAACTTATTTAATTTGTATCGAATTTGGTCGAAAGTTGACAATAGTTTAATTAATTTCTGATTGATATTGAATTGGATAGGCATGTATACAATTACTGCACCAGTGTTCACCAGCAAGGTCAGTCATCTGCGGGCATGTCCGCTGGTCGTTCTGGGGGCAGAGATACCAGCAGAGGAAACAGGACACGACAAGCTGGAGGAGCAAATGGGAACCACAATAGCGGAGCTCAGTTTGTTGGTCAAGAACTCTACAAACGCCTGAAAGACTTCCTGCATGAATATCTTACAAAACTGATAGAGGTAAGTTGTAATTAGTTTAGACTGGTTTAATTGCTAATTAAAAGGAAGTTCTAATGTTTTAAAGCTTGTTTATACTAATACGTAAACGTAACTTTATTTACTTTTTTTTAAACAGCAAGGGGAAACTTTGATGGGAGAAGACGTGCTTACTTTCTATACAAAGCAGTGGGAAGAGTACAGATTTAGTTCGAAGGTTTTGAATGGTGTATGCGCGTACTTGAATAGGTAAGTTGATAAAATGTTATACAATAAAATATTAAAATTTAGTTAAGTGAAAGTAAACAATTCAGTAGTTCAGCAGTTCATGTTGAGTACTAGAGCCTTATTTGTGCTCTTTCATAATTAAATTTACCATTTACCACTAATAAATTTACAAACATACTTTACTAATAATTCACGATATGTTGATTGATAAAACAGGCACTGGGTTCGACGAGAGTGTGACGAAGGAAGGAAAAACGTGTACGAGATTTACCAACTTGCGCTAGTGATATGGAAGGAAACATTGTTCGAAAAACTTCACAAACAGGTAAGATGTACAAAGAACTAAGATATGGTAATCAATTGCTGTGGCATAATAAAATCAAGTGCATATTTTTTGTTTTTGTGATTTTTTTTACTGTAGGTGACAAATGCGGTACTAAAACTGATAGAGCGGGAAAGAAACGGCGAAATGATCAATACCAGTTTAGTTAGTGGCGTCATTGGATCTTATGTTGAATTAGGTATGTTTTGGACTATTAAATTTAACTTAGTTTCAATAAGTGTATTTTTTATTTTGCTTTGAGCTAATGAGCTAATAAGAATGTAATTACTTATTTAACTTTTTCTGACCATAGGACTAGAAGATGATGAGCAGAACTCTGCCACAAGCTCCTAGTACAACTGGTGGACTGAACCAACGACAAGGGCCTCAGTTAGGGACCTACCAGAGGCATTTTGAAGCACACTTTCTGGAAGACACAGAAAACTTTTATGCCAATGAGTCAATGGAATTCTTACACCAAAATTCTGTCACTGAATACATGAAAAAGGTATGTGCAGTTGCAAATTTTCGTCAAACTTGCTACTTAGTACATGGCCAATGATCAGTTAGATGTTGCCAATGCATTATTTCATCTTCTATGACTGACATAATAGTGTGCAGAAAATTTTAGGACAGATATTTCAGAACCTATAAATGTGTTACAATTCAACCAATTCATATTCACGATCACGACTCACCACTCAACTGTTAACTGGCATGGGAAAACAGTATTAGGAACATTCATGTAATTATGGTCGTTCGAATTCGAATGGTATTATTTAGTGAAAGCAATAATATAAAAGCTCTTTGTAAGTTTCAAAAAAGTTATGTATAGAATTAATAGAATGCACACAGGAAAAGTAATCCTTTTGATTTTAATGTCATGGGACAGGTGTGTACTGTAAGTAAACTATGTAGTACAGAAATTTAATTTGGGCTATAGAAATTTGATTAAAATGTGCTGGAAGGTGTATTCATTCAGTAGTTGAGCCAGTTGAGGTGGATGTGGAGTGGACTGTGAAGCTTTCATGGTTTCGGAAAGGAACAGGCAATTACCAACTCGTATAGACATGTAGAAGGTATTGTAAGGGAAAGTATTATGACAGGCATAGTGCAGTAGGAATTGTTGTTCCTGCCAGGTTGAAGAGTTGTGGCTACGATCCCACCGTTGGTCAGGCTGTTTTTGCATTATCCCCTTCGCCACGCTGATCGAGCGATTATCGCACGAATTGGTGCCAGTAAATTCACAACGTGAATACTGTTAAGGGGTACAGTAAATGCAGTGTAGGAAGCATGTTCATCCATAATGGAGGAATATGTGCCGAAAACATCTGCAACAATAGCAAAAATTTTGAATTTGAAACTTATTTTTTTCTACATATTTGAGAAACCTCAATTTAGTACGTACAAATCAAAAGTAGAAAAAGGGGAATATATATGTTAATTACTATCCGAGCGAATTTAACGTTTGGTTATGTCATTGCTAATTACGTAATTTAATATTTGTTTTCTTATTATCCTACAGGCGGAACAGCGTTTAACCGAGGAACATAAGCGAGTCGAATTATATTTGCACGATAGCACCTTGATGCGTCTAATGAAAACTTGTGAAACGGTACGTGTTTTAAAAAATTGAATCCACATATGTAATTATATAGTATCTAATCTACTTGTTGCGTAATGTATAACGTAATGTACTATGTAATAATTTTCAACTGTTAACTGAACATTACCATATTTTCAGGTTCTAATTCAGAAACAGTTAGATACCCTGCATACTGAATTCAAAAATCTTCTTCATGATGAGAAAAAGGACGACTTGGGTAGAATGTACACGTTGGTGGCTCGCTTAGAGGATGCGTTGGGTGAAATGAGGGAACATCTTGAAAGTCATATATGTGCTCAGGGTCTAGCGGCGTTAGAGGAACTGGGAGAGGCCGGGGGGAATGTAGGCGTAAGCGATAAACATGTATAAAGTGCTTATTTTTATTCATACTACATATACTGAGTATTTGCTCAAATATGGGGTTTCCTGTTTAAGAAAAAATGAAAATGTATTATAGGACCCAAAAATGTACGTCACTACAATACTGGACGTCCATAAAAAATACAACAAACTTGTGTTAACAGCATTCAAGAACGATTCTGGGTTTGTAGCTGCCTTGGATAAGGCATGTGGAAAGTTTATTAATAACAATGCCGTTACAAAGTAAGTACTGTGATAGTGATTAAATTTATATATCTTGAGTCATATGTCAATTTTAAGGAATAATAACATATCACTTTTTGTGATTTTGTAAAAAGGGTTGCACAATCTACACAGAAATCACCAGAGCTTCTTGCTCGCTATTGTGATTTATTGCTGAAGAAGTCTAATAAAAACCCGGAAGATCAAGAACTGGAAGATACTCTAAATCAAGTGGTAGGGATAACTAACTACCTTAATAAATGCACGTTAGTTTTATTAATACTGATCAGTATTAATGTTTTTTGTATTTATTTGTAGATGATTGTATTTAAATACCTGGAGGACAAGGATGTTTTTCAAAAGTTTTACAGTAAGATGCTGGCAAATCGTCTTGTATCTCATATGTCAGCAAGCGATGAAGCAGAATCGTCAATGATTGGCAAATTAAAACATGCATGTGGGTTTGAGTACACGTCCAAACTTCAAAGAATGTACCAGGTAAGTTAAAAAAAATGCAAATAAGAAGAAAGTTGGGTTTTCTTATTAGTTTTTGTAGCGCTATTACATTTCGAGTTGACATTGTTTTGTAGGACATCGGATTGTCGAAGGACCTAAACGATGAATTTAAAAATTATTTAACTGAAAAGAAAGACACTCTTCCTCTGGATTTTCAAATTCAAGTACTGTCGTCAGGTTCATGGCCATTTACCCAATGTGTGGAGTTCGCTTTACCATCTGAGGTAAAAAAAACTGGCTTTAAGCTTTGTTATCAACTGGTGATTATTTTTTTGATGGACATGTAACTGGAATTATTAAATCTAACTGTATTTTTTAAATTTTCAGTTGGAGCACAGCGTCAATAAGTTTAATGAATTTTATAACACTAAGCACAGTGGTAGAAAGCTTAGCTGGTTGTATAACCGTTCAAAAGGAGACATCGTTACGAACTGCTTTAAAAATAGGTATATTTTCCAAGCGTCCACGTTTCAAATGGCAGTGCTGCTAATGTTTAATTCCAATGATTCGTACCGCGTGGGAGAACTTGCTGAAGCTACCAAACTCAAATTAGATATACTCGTTCAGGTACAGTGTACAGTCACTAAACGTGAATGATTTGAAATAAAATTTAGAAATGTACGACGCTATTTGAGTTTCAAGTTTTTGAAACGAAATATCTATTCATATCATGTTACAGGTGCTACAAATTCTCTTCAAAGCAAGACTTTTAGTGCCTCCAAATGGCGAGAACGAAGATGATCTCACAGAAAACACAATAGTGACTTTCTTTAAAGGTAAAACAAAGAACAACACTGCAAATAAATGTTGGGAGTGTAAATGTGCAATCAGGATGGATTATTGCAACTTAAATGTTTGTTTTGTCACTTTTAGAAATGCATAGACATACTGATTGAAAAGGATTACCTGGAGCGTACCGAAGGGCAAAAGGACACTTATTCCTATTTAGCCTAAGCAACATCAATATTCTTCATTTGTCCAATCTAAATCAAGAAGGATCCGTCATGTCATTATTATTGCAATGTTCCATTAATGTATTTATACTATAATAAGATTACCGAAGGCAATGTTTGGTATTACGTACTTAAACGAAACTGCATAAATACGCAATGTTTCATTTATGTATTTATATATTAATATCTACCAAATCCTTTGTAAGATTGCAAACTGCAAAAGATAATGCCTCAAGAAGAGGTGATTTCCTATGTACTTCCTCTATATAAAACCTGTTTTGTATAGATAGTTCAGGGTTATCTCAGTAGTCATATTTCTTACATTAATGAAAATCATATTTTAATGAATAATTAATTCTTAATATTGTATTGCAGGCTGTACCAATGTCAGCGGCTAATTTTTTAAATATACAGAGTAAAATTCTAATTATAATAACTATCAGAAACTGGCTTAATTTCGTAGTTATAATTGAACACTCTAGCCCAAGGGGCATGTCGCAATCGTAATATCACATAAATTGAATTTTTAACTTTATGGCTTAATTGTTTGTTCGTTGCTAGAATGTTTATGTTGCGCTATAATTGGTGAGCATCACGAGTAAGTGTACCCCGTACCACTATAATATAATTATTTGTAGATTTTTTTGAAGCAACAGCTTTGATAAGCTGTTGAAAAGTGGTGAAGTGAAAGTTGTGATTATGTATAGGTAGGTAGATGCATTGTAAGCATGAGTAAATTTTCAGTGATTGACGACTTTTGTCGATTTCTAAACTTATAACGCGTTGTTCATGGTGCAGTGACATATTGTGAAACCGTGTTCAATCCAAGTGACTGCAATGCTGAATTGTGAATTCAGTGACAAAACCTTAACTGGTATTTGCTTCTAAGAGAAAAGTAAGGGAACTCTAAAGCATTGTTATTTACCCTTTTTGCAACACATGTTAATGAGTTCTAAATTGGAGATTGAACCAGGTGTCAATGCCGTAATCAACCATCCCACTCATCACTCTGTATGTGTTATGTATATTGTAAGTACTAGTTAACATTGGTTATTTGATGCAGATTAATAAATCGTGACTGATTTTTTAAAACCTTAATGATTATACATGCTTTGATGTTCGAGGTAAAACTTTTTGTGGTGTCTGCCCATTGTTAATTTGTTTCGTTCATTTTTATTTTTTGCTTTGCAGAGAAATCCTTGATCATTGTTATCAGTTAATTGGCTCATGCTCTCGTATAAAAGTAGACATAATAAATAATTCAGTATTTCTCCTCAGAGAAACAATCAGTGACAGATATTATTTTGAATAAAAATACTTCATTTTCAGAGGGTGGTTTTAATAAACATTTTATTGCGTAATAATAATATCCCTCCAGGATTTCACAATATGTCAAAGATGCAATAAGAAATGTTACTTATCATATTAACTGTCACAGTCATAGAGTCATTATTCTTACGCTCAACAATTCGGCAGCTGAAATCACATCCTGTTTGAATGCTTAGTAAAACGTTTTGTCAGTTGTTATCTACAGAAATCAAAATCGTAATAAGTCCACCAAAAATTGTGTATATGATTAACTAAGTGTTAGCAAAAACATGAACACACTTTAATTTCCGAATTAAAAACAGATTAAACAAGTCTTAGCCACTGAAATGTCACTGTACGAAATTATTGACATGATTTTTCAATGTCATTTTCTTTTTGCTCTGAATAATCTTTGATTTGTTTGTTTTGAACAAAGCTATTCAGGCTAACCTTTTGACTTCGTAAGCTTTGTATGAGCTTCGCCTGCTTTTCTATAGTGTTCTGAAAAGACACTTTTTGTTGCTCTAAATTCGCTATTCTTTGTCTAAGATCTTCCATCGTCGTCCGGTCTTCATTATGTTGTTGCTATTAATGTAATCGATATTAATAAGTTACACTTTCTCAAGTTCTCACGTTAGGCTGTAATAATTCATACTTGATTACTGATTACCTTAAGGCTTAGCTGAGTTGACTGATTATGTGATTTCAGCCTACGGTTCTCCTCGGTGCAACCGTTCAGTCTAGTTTGGAGAGACTGAACCAAGCTAGTTTTTTGCTTTAAGTCTTTTCGTAAAGAGTCCATTTCCTTTCAATGAATCAAATCTCCTTATAGATTTAATAGTATAATAACCGATGCGATCTCAATTTCAAATTTCTTTTTTTAATAATGTTGCAAAATACCTTTTTTAGAGAACGAAAAGCTTGAATCTTTAAATTTAAGTTCATTTTACTGTTCTCTGCAGATTTTGAGAATTTATCGGTTGTAGTTTGCAGATTCTGAATAGTTTTCAATAGCCTCTTCCGATCTTCATCCACAGCTTTCACCTTCGCCTCCAACATCGTATTTTCCTGGATTTTTTGTCTGTACTGGAGATGCAAGTCTGTCATTCGTTGCTCATAGTTGACCAACTTTGACTGCACACATTTTAGTACAGACTCGGTTGCCTTTTGCAGTCGGGCTTGATGCCTTTGCTCAAGCTCATCTATTGGCCTTGCCGTAACGGGTTTTCGCCGAGCTTCCGGTTCCAACTGAGAAGTTGAAAATAGGAGATTTTGGGACGACGTTGATGGAACAGCTATCGATGTCGCCGGTCGCTCCATTCTGAAGTACACATCGGTGTAATCATCGACTCCAAGTCCATAACTTTGTCTATCTATTCTTGCGTCGTGAAGCGATCTGGATGGAGATGCTCTAAAACAAATTCAAACTGGTTTTTATCAATTCATATTTTCCTAAATATAATAACAATAGTGCATGCATTTAGCTATTTGTAATAGACAACCTTGGCGAGAATGAATTATCTCCAGCCACATTCCTTAGTGAATCAAGAGGCAATGCAGATTTTGGTATTAGAAGATCGCCACCTAACAGGCAAAAGCTATCTCCGATGTCGAGAGTGGGGGCATCGCCTTGGCCAGCTTCGTCATACACATTTTTATCGTGATGACAAGTCTATAAATTTTTATACTATTTAAAACCATTTTCATAGATTGGATAGCTAATCACTATGATTAAATTACAAATATGTTTGATGATTTTGGTTTACCTCAGTACTGCGAATTTTCTCTAATTTACTAAATATTTCGACCGACTTTCTCTCAATTTCCTCGTTAATCTTTTTTAAGGCGCGCTCCTTTTCTGAGTATTTAGAGGTCATGTCTTCGTCATCGTAATACCTATCCCGCTCCTTGTAATCCATACTAGAGCACACTGCCATATAATCTTCAAGCGCCTTACTGGATTCAGTATTTTGCTTAGGAGAAGAAACACGAGTAATGTCACTCATTTTAGTATCTTGCAAAAACGTGCTTTAATTGGCTACTTAAGGAAGTTTCTTATTTAATTCTTCTGACTGCTGAAACTGCTTGGTCAGAAAGATTTGAAAAGCGAGCACAACTTCAACTTTGATTATGAGTTTGTGCCAAAACTTACATACATACATATACCATGATGTGATTATGCTGTTATAGATAACAACAGATATTCTACTGGAATACGTAAGCTGGACAAATCTAACATTCAATGAATTGTAACAGGTGAGGTAACCATTGGAGAAAATATTGATACAACTTCCGTTTAGTCGTAAAAGGGGGAGGAAAAGGGAAAATGAGGGTGAGAAAGAAGAAAACGTAGTACATAAATGCTTTATCTATCTCTACTTGTTTGTGTATGCAACATCACATCCATCCATACTAGAAACTGGCATTATTCATTAAAGAAATATTTAAAAGATCAGCGAGTAACCCCATTCATTATTTGTTGCAAAGAAATACTTTCTGTTTTTGGAGTATGGACTAACTGCCACAAGCAATTAAAATTCTACGTGGGAAACTTTTCATATTGACATTTGTTCACTTCGGTATGTACATTTTCAATGTGACCATTCAACAAGAACTACACATTCCAACTCTAATAGTAAGTATACCTATTCGGATTGGATGCAATGCAACCAGTACGCCCTACTAACCCCGAAATATCTTGGACACTGAAAGGTGAAACGGAAATTGGCTTCAATGTATGTTATATGAATGACCATAGTCAACGCAAAAAAGAAAATAATGCTAATAATCCTTTTCGGATTTGACCAGTGCCATTTAGCTTAGCTATCAAAAAATGTGTTTAAAAAGCGTAATTCCAAAAATAAACATTTTAATTAGCACCCACTTCACCTTTATTTTCACTCTTGCTTTATGCCTATAGCTTGCATATATGAGTAAGTGCCATTCATCTTTTTAGTATTTTGCTACTGACTCGGTGACACACTTTCATAACAGTATCGTTCACTGAAAAGATTTAGCTAGCTGACACCGCCATAATACGTCACTTCACAATTTTACAGTGTTGCAGGACAAGGCTTTAAATGTCTTCGCTTCGTTATAAAATCTTCGGAAATCTTCATGTCTCTTTCATTTCAATTAAGAGTTGCTCATGAGCATAAATCATTTGCTCAATAGCTGACTCAAGCAAGCGAGTGCCCCAAACCTTTCGGGAAAATGTTCTGTTACGGCTGATATAGCTAAATAGTAATTTTTTTAAAATTGGAGATCCTATTTCCCAGATAGGGTCATTTTGGTAAGTCTAAATGTAGACAGGGAAGGTAGCTGAATTCAAAATGAAAGTTCATTTAGTGCGGAATATTTTATCCACGCTATTTATAGCGACATTGTCGCAACTATGCACCGGGGCGAAGCTAGACTCAATTGTGGGGTCAAGTTGGCACACTCCAACAAGTACAACTAGAAATTTACTAGCGCCTTCCGACTCCAAAGAATCCTCACCATACTACAATTACCGAATTGCAAGTGGAAATGACCAGTCGTCCTTTCTTCCAACAAATGCGGTCAGCAATTTCGAACAAATTTCAAATAATTGGGGCAGGGTGGGCGAAAACGCAAAATTATTTCAGCGACATGCCACAGGTGAGAGCTCCAATAGCCAGTATCAGCATTACTATCAGTACCATCCCGATTCAAGCTCCTATGGAGTCGTACCAGAGGTTGGAAATGCGGAACAGAGACATGAATATCCGGATTCAGGTATACCAAACAACTTTAATCTCTTATCTGTTGGAGGAATTGGGAGCCCCCCTTTAGATTTGGTTGATCCTGCGACAGGTTAGATTTACCACTACCAATTATTTTGCGTTTGCGTACTTGTAACTATGTATTAGTATTCTTGTGCTCATTCAATTTGTAGCTGGAGGGTCCATTTTTGACAACTTGCCAACATTCAGCGGAATCACGAGCAGTATATGGGATACAGCCTCCAATCTGGCAGAATCGTTTGGTCTTGGAGGGCTGGGGATAACGGGATCACTGATCGTGTTGGCTCTTGGAGGGCCCTTACTAGTGTTTGCGATATTATTCCCAACTGCCATTTTAATTGTGTCCATCCTCGGTTTTCCAGTTTTACAATTGACTCTTCCTCCTGCGGGCTTTGTAAGAAGTCTGAAAGGAGGCATGGCAGATAAAGCTAGAATAGCCAGGGATGTTCTGCAGAGTGAAGAGTGTATAGAGAGACTGTCTTGTAAGCTGCTGAGAAAGACGAGGAAGCTGCCATATGAAAACTTCATTTTGGAGTAAGTCTGGATGCCTCGTCACTTTTTAAAAGAGTTCTTTAAGATCAACCTACATAAACAGTTTAATTATTTAAAATATATTTTACAGAAAATTGAGTGGTTCTGAAAATGAGTGGGCCGCCCGAATTTCCAAGTCTGTCAAAATTGGAAGAGAAGGTCAAGACTGTGACCAATTTAAATGCTCCTATGCGACAAAGAAGCTGAAAGAGGTTTACGACATCTTCCGTAATCGAAAGTAGCTTACCCTGAATGGACGGTATCCCTCCCCTCCGGTATCGTAATGATCCTAATTGTCGGATAAGACAGTAGACGCCACATCTCGAACAGAACTTTGCACAAGACAAGGAAAATACTCAACTTTAAAATTAATGACCGTGGCCGGAACCTTGGAACATAATTACACACTTTTGACTTCTGACGGCTTTCATTACATACTTTTCTGCTCACTGCGATTGCAGAATGACAGTTGATACCTAATTGACAGATGGCACTACTACTGACAAGAGTACAGTTATTAACGTGAAACGAAAATTATTATCAGACGATGAAGACTCTACCAAATACATACCAATACTGGACAGGACTAAGACTCTCATTTACTAAGTTATTGTATTCTACGATTGTGTGCACTGGCTGTGTAACAAAAGCGGGACATTATGAAACCAAAATGTCATTTTACTTCATTTCAGTTTACTAACCTGCCTGTGCTTTGCCTTAATGGTAAAAGCTTTATGTGACTACTTGAAATAGACGAAGTGAATTTTTGACTAAATAATTAAACAATGTATTGAACATGACATGTAAACCTTTAACTGTATTTACACTGTATTTAACTGTAATTCATTTTTAGAGACGGTAAGACATTTTATTTGAACTTTTAAGCTTGCACTGACCGGATTTTTGTACTCTCCGTTTCCGTATTTAAATGTAATCTAAAAATATTATTTATTACGCATATTTTTTAATAAAGCAACATTATCATTTGTAATTTAATTTAATATTTTAATTTTATTATTATCCAATCATACATCATCACTTCATCAGCGTCATCGCATGTGTGCACTCATCTACATCTAGTGTGACATCAAATTGTACATAAAATACAGGCATGAGCATAAAAATGAACATAATTTGCTGAATATAAACTCTTTGCGAAATAGCCACGTTCAATTGTACATTCAATTAGCACTCGGAGTCTTGATAGCTTTGTAAGCTTCTTACTAGCTCCCTGCTGCTTCAAACATTTCCTACTGACTGGTATGCTGCAGCCTACAAAAGTATTTTCATGTCATAAGTCACACTCAAGCCCGATTTCTTCTCACCCGAGCTGGTATTGGCCTAACGGTTTATAAAATAGAACAATTAAGGAAGTTTTTAGCACCTACTTACCTTTCTTCATATACAATATCATTTGACACAAAAACTCTCCACCATCTCTTTTTATTCAATCAGTATCACCAAAGGGCACATTTTCGCAGCTTCCTCATTTCCTGATATACCACTTAATTTTTAAATTAATACTTTTTTACGAATAAAAAATTCAGATAAAAATGAGTGGGCACGTAATAAATATAAAAGTTAGTATATTTACTATTATTTGTATTTCACTACTTTATCTTGCTACATTTACAGAATCAAAAACTGTCCGTGTTCGTGCTGTGAAGCAAAAAATACATAACCCTGAATCTCCAAATCTGCTACATCGGAAAAATTTAAAAATAATTAATAGACCAGCGATATCCCCAAAACCTACAAAGGAGCTGTCTGCTCAATTTGGCTATAATTTAAAAAGAAAAGAAAATGAAGCAAGTGAAATTGTTCTTCAGCAGAGTGCTACCGAAGGAGATATTATTGAAAGTACGTTTAGCTCAGGATTTAAAAGGTTCTTTGAGACGTTGGGATATCTATTTCTGTCTTCGGAAGGTTAGCATCTTATCATTTTGATTTTGAGCTTATCAATTTACTATGGCTTGGTACATCGTTCAGGAAAAATAATGCAATAATTTTTCCTGTCTAGAAAATCCACAAACAGAAGTGAAGCCACCGGGATTTTTCCCAACAACCAATCCATTTTACTTCTACGATTTCAGTAGCCTCTTTCGACTAATCGAGAACATGGATAGCTCCCAAATTGAGCAGTTAACAGAATCCGCTTTTGTCGACACGCTTTCCCAGCTTATCGGGTTAATTGGAGTGAGTGACCTCCGAGACTGGCTGGGATTTATTCTAATGTACTTTATTCTAGGTCCTTGTACAGTACCGCTATTCTGGTTACCAGTGTCGTTCCTTATCATGGTTATTTGAGCTTATCAATTTACTATGGCTTGGTACATCGTTCAGGAAAAATAATGCAATAATTTTTCCTGTCTAGAAAATCCACAAACAGAAGTGAAGCCACCAGGATTTTTCCCAACAACCAATCCATTTTACTTCTACGATTTCAGTAGCCTCCTTCGCCTAATCGAGAACATGGATAGTTCCCAAATTGAGCAGTTAACAGAGTCCGCTTTTGTCGACACGCTTTCCCAGCTTATCGGGATAATTGGAGTGAGTGACCTCCGAGACTGGCTGGGATTTATTCTAATGTACTTTATTCTAGGTCCTTGTACAGTACCGCTATTCTGGTTACCAGTGTCATTCCTTATCATGGTTGGCCTACTTACACCTCTATTTTACTTTAATCCTCCATC
Source organism: Acrocyrtus sp. NNG-2020 (assembly GCA_027744115.1). Taxonomy (NCBI): domain Eukaryota; kingdom Metazoa; phylum Arthropoda; class Collembola; order Entomobryomorpha; family Entomobryidae; genus Acrocyrtus; species Acrocyrtus sp. NNG-2020. The sequence continues at coordinate 30,661 of JAHZND010000283.1, forward strand.
CAAGCTTAACATCGACTCTTTAGGACACGATCCTATTCACCCAGAAGCAGCGGAGAGATCCATTCAACTCTTTGAAAGTGGAAAATCAATTGACATAAATGGAGCATTAAATTCCAATCAGACAGTGACTAGTTCCAGTCCATCTGTTGTGGAAAGCTGCCTGGACAGAGTGACTTGCCAAGTCGCAAGATTCTACAGGGATAATCCTGTGACCAAATGGATAGTCAGTCACTTTAATGCAACTAAAGTGGAATGGGCAAGAATGCTCAGGGAGCAGTCCACACCTAGACATCGCGTGATCACGTTAGGCGAAGACTGCGACAAGTACACATGTCCTATAGTCCACCTCCTCTGTTCGTAAATTTGTGTCAATGTGGACCAGCTAAAGTTATTTTATGGATTTTCCCTTTTTTTCCTAGTCATGCTGGAGCTTAAGCTATTAACCTCACCTTCACAATTTTGTGGTATAAAAGTTAAAGAGAAAAATGGACAATGAACAACAGTTGAGAATCCACCCAAAATATTTTTTGGATATTTTCTTCAAAAAAAAAGATATTCTCCATTAGATAAAAATAGAATTGAAAACTGGCTCTGAATCAATTGAAAACCATTATTATCAATAAGCTTTATATGCATTTTGTCAATAAAATAAATCATGGAGAAATTTTAGCAATCAAAACGCATCATATCTCCGCCTTCAACGTTGGGATTAGAGCGAAGGGAATCTATTACTTGGCTTTATCCATTCATTTATGTATTCTCATGAATAAAAGGCGTGTCTTAATTCTGATCATTATTCCACAACATCGGGTTTTCATTGCCTCATATTTTACACATTTTTTCGCTTTTGAGGCGGACACTATCTAACCGCACAAAAAGGACATGATGTAAAAAGTTGGTGACGAAGTGCTAGCAATGTAATCTTTGAGGGATTTTTGTGCACAAATTGCGCAATTATGGGAAAAGTTCTCCTTTTTCTAGGGAAAAGTACCCTGTGCTAGTGTGCAGGGCGGTATCAGTTCCCATAGTAAAAAAATTCTTTTGTAATAGCTGCATCATTGAAAAATTCAGAAAAGTGGTAGGAGATAAGAAATTTATTCTTCATCATTTGCGAAATAAGAAATGGATTTTTATCCGTAAAAAGCAAAGTAGGTTATAATGGGGTTCAAAATTGAAATATAAAAAGTGCTGAATCGCTAGACCATTATACCTAGATTAATATAATGATCAAGCGATTTAATATAATAAACCGCCAATTATGTAATAAAATCAAAATTATAAGCTGTTACAAGGTAGCTGCCAAAAAACCAGGCACAATTAGGTATTGTGGAATTTTACAACTTTATATCTGAGCCGATCAGAGATTTCTGGGTTTGGTGGGTGTTGACAGCGGCATGTCTGCCATCAGTGATGATGATGTGATATGATAACGTTCTCATTTGATTCAATTGAGGGAAAAAGTTTTATTTGGAAATTATTCAGTGATCTGCCGTGTCTAGCAGTCAGTCCTTTTCCAAAGCTTACGATAAACTTGTGACATTTTTTAGTAATATTTTTTGGGTAAAAATATACAAAAAACAGTTCCAATACTTCTTTACAAAAAAAGGACAGTGATAATGGCAGTTTTTGGACATTAAGTGGGACAGCCCACAAATCGGGTGCAGGACGATTTGATTGAAAATCGTGCCCATGCCCAGCCAAGAATTATAGATAAATTGAAACGTAAGCTAAAGGGTCAGAAAATATCAAAATGGAAATTGTGGGAAAGGGACTGATTGTTATTGAAAGTGTAGGAAAACGTTGTGGGATTGTTATTGTCACAGAACTTTGTTAATATAAAGCACAGAACAGAGAGCAGCGATCTCTTTTCGATAGTAATTTAGTCGTAAACCTTCACACTTTTATTTTTGCCAAAATGTCAGGAAGCAACTGCCAAGTATTTTTATGGTAATAGCACATCACCGCAATTTTACATGGGTGATAAAATGTCATCTCAAAATTCTTGGATGCTTTCGTACAGATCGATGAGATAAGAGTTCAGCCCTTTCCAAAGACAATTTTTTTTAGAAAAACATAAACGGCTAAGCCAAACTTGCATTGATACAGAATTTGTTACGATTACGACAGGGCAAAGAGTTTCATTTTAAAAAAATCTGCAGCTTGTGCACTAGGCATTCAAGTCATTTTTGTGGAGCAAGGCTATTCAAATCCATACAAGTTAATTGATTTGACGCTTTTAACTGCTTTGGGGTTTACTTTAGATTTACTGCATAATGCTTTTTAATTACTGTCACCAACAAAATGCTTCCAAAGCAAGGATTCAACATTTCACCGGAACTTATTCGCACTGGGCATTACAGCTTTCATATAATGGTAGCTCCCTTACAAAAATTACTCCGAGCTTGAAAGCTATAAACTGGAAGAGAACATTTCATAATGAAATCCCATATTAGCTTTTGGCTTGGCTTGATGTAGTAGTAATTCCTATGATGGGTGATGTGATACTGTGTCTCTGCAGCACAGAAACGGACTCAAGTTTTCCTTGTCACACGCTATGATAATCTAATTTCCATATAATTTCTACAATTGTCAGCTACCATGAAATCGTTTAAAGCTAATAATATGCGCGCTTTAGACATTACTACAGGAAGAACATTTCACTGGAAAAGGGAGTACACTCCAGCAGTTTACGAAATAAGCTGAAGCTGAACTGCTCAAAATCATATTATCATGATCATCATGATCATCATCATCATCACGCACGTCATGTCATTTTCCATGCATGGACGAAAAAATTTGTTTCAACCCGTATCGTGTATATTCTTCCTCTGAGAGCTCCAGCAGCACACTCAAAAACAAAGTCATCCTTCCAAAAAAGCAGCTCACATAAAGGATCCGGGGACTCCAACTCTGTAACATAGAAATAGCATAATCGAGGAAGATTTCGGCCCGCAAGTGCCACTTCAAGTGAGAAAATATTTTCACTCTGTCAATCAAAATCAAAAGTTGCGTGTCAAGCTAAAGTGGAAAAGGTCTCATGATAGCAGTTTGCGCCAAAAATAACGGGGTATACGGTATATCCAAATACGAAAAGCCCTTCTGCTCTCTGTGTGTGTTCTTCATAGTTATAATGATGATGGGAGACAAATAGGGGGAACTTGACAATACAAAAAATTATTACATCCTAAGCCAAAAAAAAAGAGATTCAGCCCACAAATAAATTCAGCAGCACATTTTCAGGTCCAGAGAAGCAGATCTACATATTTATGGGCTATGTAGGGAGTAGACGTTCGCAAATTGGTGAATGATATTTGTTAAAAGCTTTGCATTATGTAATACTAAATACTATACCTATTGTGTTTGCATTGTGGGGGGAGTGTAGTTATAATGATTATCTTAAATGAGTATGTGTGTGTGTACTTAACTTTATTATAGCTTTGAACAGTTAGGAAAATGAGTGACACATTTCGTCCCAACTTTGTCGGGGAAAACTTCCCAAAATCCCATTTGAATTACAAAGGAGCCTATGTCACAAATGGAAATGTCATGTAGCGAATAATCGTTTTCCGATTCGGCTCATCATAATGCCTCATTTTAATTTTTTGTTATTTTCCGGAATCCTTGCCTCATTCTGGAGCTGAAAAGGAGCATCTCTCCATTTTTACGGCGTATTCTCGAATGCCACAGAATGGTTCATTTACCCTTCACAGAAGTGCGCTGTTTCGCCGCTCCATTTGTACTGATTTAATTAAAAAATTTATTCTGATTTGATTATGGAATGGAAAAATGACGTGGCGTATTATGTAATAGCAGATTTGCTGGCTTTCTACAGTAATAGTGGAGTAGGTCGTAATGTGGTGGAGTCATTTGGGGCCTGTTTTTACGAAGTGTAATCTACGTAAAAATATCTTTTGTTTTTTCTTTGATTGTTCCGTAGACTACATTCCAGAAAATTGCAATTTTTTGTAATAAAATTCCGGCAAGTTAAGATGAAAATATGGCAGCAATCATTTTTACTTAGGTAGGTAATAATGGCTGTCTAATTGACTACGTGAAAAACTTTTGGAGATTGAAGAAACAGAAAGTAAATCTCAAGAATGTGAATGCAAGACAGGTGGATGGAATGCCGAGCGTTCTATTCATTCATTAATAAAGTTATCAAAGCATAACAAGCTTTTCTGTTTTATTGCACGATTACATCAATTAGAATAATATTTAGGCGATTAATGGTAATCATCAAACACGCAAAGCAAGATAATAAAAAGGAAGCTGATTTTAATGAAAAGAATGGCCTGTTGCATGGTTTTAGGTAATCACTTTGAGCCGCAATTACTGCCAAGGTGCTTTCCTATGCTTACTTCTAGAGTTGGAAATGAGGTGTGTATGGACAATAAGAGCAGAAAAGAAAGGGCGAGTGTCTCACAATACCCCCGATTACATACCAGTCTTCAGCAGCTTTACTGGAATCCAGTTAGATCGCCTGGATTTGGGATTTGGGATTACGAAGCATCAATCTGCTGTTCTAGCGTTACATTCTTATAAAAAATTATAATTTTAAAATCCCAGTTAAAGTAAAAGTGTTTTTCTGCGAAGAAAAACGATGTCACTTGCTGTAATGATATGAGCCACAGTACGGATTGAGTTCAAATTCAAATTTTAGATTCAGAAATGACAGTGGAGTTGAACTGAAAAGGAGTCGGCACGCCAACTTCCCTATTACTTATGACTTTGTCCAAAACGAAAGTCAAAGTTAAGCATCTTTCAGTGTGTAATATGTAACACTGAAAAAGCAAAACAATCACCAACGGAAATTAGCTGGTGTAATAAATGTGCCCATATAGAGAGGGCTAAGCGAAGATCGGTTGCATGCATATGGACTCAAACATGTATCAAAATAATAAAGGAGCTAGCCACGCATTTCCTGCTCCTCATTAATGGTCTAATTTGCTAGGAAAAGGAGTCAGCATTTTTGAATGAAACCAGCAATTTCAATTACCGCCTTGAGTACCCGTATTAACATTAACAAGCAGAGTATAACTGACAAATGCTCAATTCAAAAAATTGAAAAAATGAATCCGTACCCCATACGCTCCTTCTGTAAAAAATGAACAGGTGAACACTGACTATTTTTTTATCTCTGAAAAATCCCTGTGTCCGTCCCTATACTGCCATACACTTTATTTTCGAGTGAAATTGCTTTCGAGTAAATTATAATGATGGGGCGGTCTCAGTTCCAGAGAGGGAATAAATGATAATTGAAGGCAGTAAGAATTTTTTGGGTAATTTCTTGGGTTTATCTTTAGTAGGATTGGAATGGTTCTTACTCTAAAATAGCTTTTTGGCATTTGGCAAATTATGCGGGCAGCTGTAGCCTGCAAAATACTAAAGCCAGCTACAGAGTATCAATCGTTTTTATCGCATACGGCTGTGTCTAGCCGATCGCGTGACAGTTAATGCAGATTTTTCAAAAGCTCAAAACGTGAATAATAATCGCTTCCTTTGTCACCCCTGGTCCGTGATTGTTCCCATGAAAAGGGAGGACTCGTGTTACCCTCACATTTCAAAAAGCAAATATACACGCGGCTAAACTAAACTACATTTTTATAGAAAATTAAATTCCCGCATTTGAATTTACAATTTTTGAATTTTTACAAAGCTCTCTTTAAAAAGTGGTGGGTAAATTTAACTCGGAAAAATCCCATTAATAAATTGTGCTGTTGCGATGTTAAAGACATTGAAATGTTGTTTACGCGATTTTTACGCTTTACTGCACCCACGGCAGTGGAATATTTTCGTGATTAGACAGAGACACATTATGCAGCGCTTAAATTCCTGCAACTGGGAAAACCGTTTAACGCTGATTTTTAAATTTATGAAGGTTTAGGTTTATAAATAGACACAATATTAAAAAATGTGCAGTCGGGATGTAGTCGTCGTCAGAAAATTTCACGCATTTCTAGCACTATCTCAAGTAGAACGGTTAAAATAGGACTGAAATATATTGCCCTTGCGATCGCAAGTACTTTTCTTATCTGTTGCTAAATCTAATATAATTTTTTCGCTGCATCTTTTGAGTCTCCTGCTATTTCCGAAAGTGCTGCACCACTTAAAACTAATTCGGATAATTCCGTGTAAATTGCTTGGAACGCTGAAAATGTGTCCTTTACATTTAAAGTTTTTTAGCGGGGTTGTCAACTAGATTTGAAACAAATTTGTTTTAATGAAAGCCCAGAACATAGGAATTGCACTGCTCAGACGCGTAACAGCTTTTCACGCTCATTGAACTCAGATTGCGCTGGATGCTGTCAACACTTTAAAATGACACTGAAAATTTGTTTTAATCATCGCTGAAATATCTATTTTCCTGTTTGACCATAAAACATATTAAAATGCTTTCAGAGCGCTTATCCAATCTCAATTTCTGAAAGAGTTTAAGCTCTGCAAGTGCTTCTCTCATATAAAAGTGTTAGCTTTTTTGCTTTATTGGGTGTATCATTTGACAAGAGGTAATTTATCAGCACTGATATATTATTTTTCGGATGTTGAATGGTGCACCGAGCATACCAGCAGGATGGCAAGGATATCTTGTAAAACAGAAACAATTTCTTCTGAATTACTGAACTTGATAGATTCTCATCCGTTCAGGTTGGGTAGCTTTTGGTTCAAGAGAAAAGTGAAGACATCAGAATGGGGTCTCTATCACACTCGCACTCCAGCGAAATGAATATCGATAATAGTGACGTCCTTTTTTATATGCATAGCCCAACCATAAAACTCCCACCAGAATTAGGAAAAAAAGAAATCTTCTGCAGTGGGAGCTAGAGCAATGAGCAAAGCAACCTTTCTCACATGGCTGAGCTTTTTCCGTCCTCAGTGGCTTTGGCTTTTTCGATTTTCGACTTTTTCGACTTTATTCCACTTTAATACTCCGCAGCAGTGCGAACTGCGATGTGAGAGGAGAAGAGTGGTGTTGGGGAAGGGAGAGAAAAAATAAGAGATCGTTTCGTGCAGCATCCCTATCACTTGGTCATAAAACAACAAAAAAAAGTACCTAAACGATAAAAATCTCGGCTCACTTTTTCCCCGTCTGCGGTTCCGCAAGTGTGAATTCTTTCTCGCCTTTCCGCCTGTCAGCAGATTGACTCTCGGAAGGAGAACGGGAAATGTGCTCGAAGAAAACCGCAATCTTCCGCTACAGTTGTCTTTAGCTGCACTTAATTCTTCAGTAATAGACCCACTCTGCTAATACAAATACTCCTGAGGAGCTACATTTCATTGAAAAGTTGAGTGCGGGAGAAATAATTAAATAAAAATTCATTTTTTTTTCTCCTGCCTCCTTTCATTATTTAATATGGAAAAAATGATAATGAATTTTAAATTGTTTTTTTTTCGGCTGCTACTTTAAAATGCTGATGGAAAAATGGAAAAGTTTTAATTGATGAATTAGCAGTAATGTAAAGGGAAATTTTTAAAGGCTGAGAAAACACTTTAAAGCAAACAAATCATGAGTGGCAATTTTAAATGTGCTCTGTATGAAATCAAACTTATCTTCTTTTGCTACTTACTGTAATGAGGGATGCGGCTCCGACAAAAAAAATAGTACGGCAAATATAAGAGCGGAAAAGGAAGGAGACGAAAAGGAGGAAATGGGGCAAGGATGACATGGCTGCTTGAAAGTCCTCCAAAAAATATATCGCAGCAAGGGGCATTACATTCTCTATCTGCTATTTCCTTTAAATACTCGAAAACTAGAATGGAATGGTGCTCTCTCGGCTTTTTCTATGTAGCAATCTCAACGTTTTTCGAACCTGCTGCAATAAACCATTTTGCGGTTGCCTCGCTCGCGTGTCTCTTTAATCGTCCGTGAAACTGTCATCTCAACTCATCAGCTCTTGTCTTTGCTGCTAATTCATGAGCTAGTAAGTACCATTTTTATGCCAAAGTGGAGACGCAAATCGCAACCAAATGACAATAATAATTAGCCAGCGTTTTAGGTCTCTGTCGCGGTCGTGTTTAGAAGTGCAAGGGAGTCGTTGGGAGAACGAACAAGCAAAAAAAATATATATATCTTCACAGTCGAAGTATTGTTGCCGCCCATCAGTAATGAAGTACATGTGTACAAACACACTCTCTCCGGCGCAAATGTAAGTTTTTATCTGCACAACATAACTTTTTACATGGCTCATTTTACTCCGGAACTGCTATTTCCAGGGATGTTTTTAGGAAAATTTAAGAGCTATTTTTGCACGATAATGGCCGCACACCAGAAGGAATACTTAAGAGACCACTAAAAGAGCTGCTTACAGCCACTTACAAAAATTGCCTTGTTTCCACTTTCATTCATCCCGTAAAAACGCCTGTGGACGAGACAGCTCACCACCAATTAGCGTCACCAGTGCTAACTGTTAACTCTTTTACTGAAGATTTTGCTTTTACTTTAGTAGACTGAACATGTTTATCCAAAAAATAAGAGAAAATAGTAATCAAAATTCTCTCATTGCCCCGTACCATTTTCCTTACTTTGAGTAACGCGATACATCTTTCATATTGGAAACTTGAATAAACTTGTATTTGATCTGGGGAAGAGTATAACTTTTGCCTTTTGGTTTAAGCCGGAAACTGCTGATGCCATTACATAATTTTTATTTAGTGATTCTGCTTATTTGTGGTAGCGAGTGACATGTCGAGAACTGGAAATAAATATGCTTTTTGATATTCTGCTGAAT
>JAHZND010000285.1:0-10155 GCA_027744115.1 Acrocyrtus sp. NNG-2020
CCTAGGGAATGACCCCAGGGGGTCATGAACAATAGGCATTTAGCATTTTAAATGGAATGTGGGTCAAGCTCATCTATAAGCTTTACGAGCTTTTATTTTTATTAATTATGAATGTCTCGTCACTCGTCGTCACGAAATAATTATATTTTCAAATTCTTTTTTTGTGTGTATTTTCATTTTTAAACTTTTCCAGCTCAGTAGTTTGTTTTTCACATTAAATAAAATTGTGGATGACAATGATGTATGAGACGTAAAAAACTGAGTGGGAACTTGCAGACAAGAGTTTTGTGAAAGAGAGAGAGGGGAAAATGAAACACTTTAAATTTGAAAATTAGCCCCCTCCAGCACTAAATGGTGGTGTGTGATGGCGAATATGGGGATAAAGCAAGGGAACTTTTTTTCCATAATAATTCTTTGCCATCACTAGACTCCGTTCCTTGGAGCAATAATAAACGTCATAAATGATGAATTTCCCAACGCTCTAATTTTCGCATGCTTGTTTGATGATAAAAAAAGGAGATTAAGACATTTTCCACTTTGCTTTTTTCCTTTTCCTTCCCAGAGAAACGGGATGATGGCAAGAGGGAGCGGATTTCAGAGTGTGTAATGGGGAAAATGAGAAGCTGTGGAAAAATAAAAAAAAGTCATTTCAATATTTTTTACGTCTTAACTAGAAGAACTGCAGAAATGAACTTTTTTTTCTGCTGTTTGATATCCCTTTAAAAGGATTTATTTCACTTTCTGATTTTTAATTAGCGCTAATAAATCTCTTTCCGTTTTTGGTTAGAGCTGAGAAAACAGGAAATTTGGAATAATTAGGAGTTGGTTTGATTTCAGCTCCTGCTCTCCAGCTTTCATTCTTGTACTCATTCTACTGGAAAAGTGCCATTTGCTGGGAGCAGAGAGGAGAGGTTGGCGACTGTGGGAAAAAAAGTAAAAGCTGCAAAGTAGGAATTTATTATGCACAACTGCACTTCCTTTCTCTCGAGTTTTCTCCATTGAAAAAATGAATAAATTGAGCAATTTCTGGGCTATGCCACCACCGTACACACATTACCTTATTTTTTCCTTCCCAATGAACTGGTGGAATGTGTACGGCACGGTGACGGAAACTGATTTCCCCCGAGAGCTAATTTACTCTTCAGTTCCATGATTTTCCTATTCCGCACAGAAGTTTTTAGAAGGAAGTCAGCAGCAGCATCATTCCACCCACTCGTACATAAGTCCATATAGCCCATAACTCACATTCCTGCCAATAACAATTTTCTCTCATAGTCAGTTTTAATATAATTCTGAGTTACGCAACGTGAGCAGTTGGAAGCAGTTCCAGCTATTAAAATGAAAAAGTATAGAGAGTTTGGACTTTGAGACTGTAATTTTCCATCCTAGCCTTTAAAAAACTACGCTCTTTCATGGTTGTCACTACCAAAAAAATTTTATTATTAGATGGAACCCTTTCTACACAGAAAAACTTCCGAGCGCTTGCACAATTTCTTTTTTTCTCCAAGCCTCTCCGGATTGAAATTATGTTCCTCTGTGAGTTTGGAATTGAAGCATGTTATTCCAGTTTAATTCTTGCCTGCGCAAATTTTACATTGGAAATGACACATTTGATTGTGTCGCATGGAGGAATTGGAGGGAGAGGCGTGATGGAAAAAAAGGAGAAAGAAAATCGATTAAATGTCTTGTCATAAACATGATAGTCATTTTCACGATAATGATAATGAAGGAGCAAGGGAAGATACTTCGTACTGGGTTGGAAATGGGCTGCACTCAGACACCCAAACCCTTTATCTTCATCTGCTTCGATGGAATAATGTACATCTTACTGCTGGGATAGCACTCCGTCCTCTTCTCTTATAGTAATCGCTGTGAGATCGAATTTTTGCCAAAGGCGGTTAAATGATTGGATAGGTATATTCTGCGGGAATAAGAAAAATGAGAAAAGTAGAGAAAAGTTTAATCGGTGGAAATATGCGATAGAGAAATATCGTACTGGGTTGGAAATGGGCTGCACTCAGACACCCAAACCCTTTATCTTCATCTGCTTCGATGGAATAATGTACATCTTACTGCTGGAATAGCACTCCGTCCTCTTATAGTAATCGCTGTGAGATCGAATTTTCGCCAAAGGCGGTTAAATGATTGGATAGGTATATTCTGCGGGAATAAGAAAAATGAGAAAAGTAGAGAAAAGTTTAATCTGTAGAAATATGCGATAGAGAAATGGACAGAAATTATAGTAAAAAGTTAAATTAAACCACGAAAATGCTGCACAAGAAGAAATTCTATTTAGTAGGTAGCTTTGTGCCGTGTGGTTTTTCGGTACCATTTGCATTTAAGCAAGGATATGTCCGTATTAGTCAGTGGAAAAGTGAAATGAAATTCGAGATAATTTAATTTTATATCTGCACGACAGCTTGTTTCGCGTATGCTGTTATTTCCTCTGTAGTAAGCAACTGAGATCAAACGAGACATGTAATTGGCTGATAAATCAAACGTATATAGCATGCTTTATTTCACCACTTTATATCCAAAAATGGGTTCATCATTTTTACTCAGGTTTCTTCAGAGCTGCAAGCAGTTGCAAATAGCCCCATTGGAATGTCTAATGCTCCAAAACGGTAAATCCTCAAACTTAAAATTAATTACTGATAAATCACATTATGGTGAAGTAGAAACTTCAAGCGCCATGCAAAGTACACTCTCTCACCGTCGCAATCGCAAAAATTAACGAGGTAGGTGTGATTGTAATCACCTTTTCTAAGTAGTTTCGATTTTCGATTCAGGTATAATAGCTTTCCTGTTGCCTTCATAGTAAAGCTACGCGTAGGAATAACTAATATCGGAGTTGATTTATAAATTTCGAGAAATTTTACTCTCTTCTAGTTAGGTGTATTACTCAATATGCGCCGAGAAACTGTACTCAACAGTTCGAAACAATTTCATCTAAATGATTATAAAATTTAAGCAACTAAAAGTGCTGAGGGAACTAAAAGCGGGCCCACAAAACAAAGAAACTCTAATAGATTACTAGGAATTTTTTCCAGTAATTTCCTTCCACACATCCCAAAAACATTTGAAGCCTTCCATTTTACTTTTCTAGAGCTATCTAGACACAGCTAAAATTTCCATTTACTTTCCATCTGAATTATCAAAGGAATCGTTTTTAAAAACAATCTCGCAAAAAAAAATTCGCAGTTTCACTTCAAAGGGCTGTTTATTAGTACGTCCTATCTCCATTGTGCCTTAAATATGCATGAGATTTTAATGGACTAGCAGTGCTACTCTTTTTTTACCTCGAAAATTACAATGTTTGCGCATTGTACTTCGGGAGAGCTGCAGAAATAAAAGCTTTTCTAAAAAAAAGTAGAACGCCGGGAATTCCCAGAAGTCATGGTCGTTTCAAATTCAGTGCATTAATAAGGGTTAATGGACACGGTACACAAAAGAGCTACTCTTTTTTTATCTCGAAAATTACAATGTTTGCGCATTGTACTTCGGGAGAGCTACAGAAATAAAAGCTTTTCTAAAAAAAGTAGAACGCCGGGAATTCCCAGAAGTCATGGTCGTTTCAAATTCAGTGCATTAATAAGGGTTAATGGACACGGTACACAAAAGGCACTAGCCGACTATAGTGTTCCGGTCCCAGTGCTGTAGTCTCACCTCTCTATCGCCAAAAGTTATTATTTTTTTTAGAGCTAGGTCAGCTCAGGAAAAAAAAATTTCTGATTTCTGTTCTCCAGATCCAACTACATTTTGCCCCCAACTGGGCCATCACCCGCCATTAAAAGACGATTTAGTGGAAACTAATGACACATTGTTATTTGAAAGCGTCTATAAAAAACAAGGCACAGAGGTGAACTGGGACCATAGAAAGTGCGTAGGCGCCTTCCTTCCATTTTACTTCATGTTCATGAGAGAGGTGAGCAGGGAAATAAAGGCTTTCTGATTGAATGAAAAACCAAAAAAAAACCGGAAAGGGAAATAAAAGAGGAAAAAAATGGAACCCACAAGAGTACAAAGAGTACACTGTTCCCTGTTCTCCTTTGATGGTAATGATGTTGGGGAAAGAGAGAAGTAGAAAATGGGGAAAAGCTTCAAAGCATTTCATAACTACACCTCTGCCTTCATTGAAATAAAGCCACCTTCTCGGGTAGTAGCCATACGCAAAAGCTGGGGCTTAATGATATCAAGTTTTTGATGGGAAATGAGTGAAAATCAAGTTGATCAAGTTTTACGGAACACAATGGATTAGCCAGGGCATGGAAGTTAAAGGCGAAATAAGTTAGGAGAGAAGAAGAGACAATGTCCTACAGCAAAACTATAACCACGTCCACAATCACAGTCTAATTGACAGTTTGATGGAAGTTTGGTAAATTGATTTGGTGGGAGAAGTGGAGTCGTGAATTTTTTGGACAGTGGAAATAGTGAAATGCCTTTAGTAAGTACTAGCAAAAGGGGACATCGGACAATAAACAAAAAACTTTCAAGCTGAATAACTGTGCAGGAGTTGGACGTCTAATTCCGGTCGCCATTCTGACTAGTCGAAAATTATATTTTTTAGGATTGAAAAAAAAAACTGGTGGGACGAAAAAAAATGTAGCTGTGTAATACTCGTCGCATTGCTTACCCACACTTTTTACTTGCTGATTGCGAATCTCATTTAACGCAACGTGGGGGATGCGATGGAGTTTCAAAAGCAAAAACAAAATTATTCCGTGGAGCTTCAAAGTACCCGACGGACTGTAATTAACGCGGAGACAAGCCGGAAATTCGCAGTTTCAGTCATTTGCGTAAAAGCTAGTGACGGGGGAGTGCTGGAGTACATTTTATGTCATCAAAAATCCAACAGGGGAACATGTCACCTAACACCTACTCTTACTCTCCTCATCATGTAATATTGCAAATTGCCAGGTCTGTCATTCATTAATAAAAGCCTCCCACTAATATAATTTTTTTGGTGTAATTTCGCTCCCTAGAACAAACGATTTTTTGGAATAAACAACGCGTACTGTTTCATTATACAGCTCGTTGGAGTTCACATAATTTGCAGCTCTAGTAAAAAATATCCAGAAAATTCTGGGAACAGCACTTGTCACTGATCAATATTGATTTTGGAGTAGTTACCTCCCATCTCCAAAGTTTATTACGTGTTCTGACCAACGGTTGCAGGTGCAAACATTAAAACTTTGCTTCCCAGCATTTTTAATTTGTTTGCTGAAAGGTTCCATTGGCTTCTCTGTAAAAAAAACTTTCTCTGATGAATTTGTATGCTGTGCCGCTACATTAAAATTTGATGAAATAACGACTCCCAGGAAAATAAATAGGAGCGTATTGCACAACGAACGAACTTTATTGACATCCCCATCCTATGCTTCTATAACATCCTCGTTTTTGCTCCTTCCTCTTTTAAGCTATCTTCAGGCAAAAGCCTACAGTAATTTATAACGCTCACATATCCCAGCATTTTCCCTACGCTGCTTTCTCTTGGTAATGCTCCCTCCTGTAAAACAAGTCGCTTCATTTCCTCAAATGAAAATCTCCATCCACTCCGTCCTCCCGTTCACGTACTCTTTTTTTTCCTCCGCGCAGTACGAATCTGTCTCATGAGGACGGAGTCTGAATCCTTGAAGGAATATATATATGAAAAGAGGAATAGTGGTGCGAGATGGTGCCAAATGTGATGTCTGGAGTCTTTACAACGTTTAAGTCTAATATCCCATTATTGATACTCCCCCCACATAACTTTCTCCTCTTTCCCCAGCTTTCAAAATACCTCCCAAGCTGCAAAGCCTCACTCTCACCTTATACCCATCACATCAAATTTTCTCTACTTCCCTTCTCCTCTGGCAGCATGCTTTTAACTCAAAGTGACATTATGTCATGACAAGCCAATATATCTGGACTCCTGCCCTGCCTCCTCTCTCTCTCATCCTCATCCTCTTGTCCGGATTTCATTTTTTTTTCTTCCTTCCTTCCTTCCTACTTTCCTATTCTGCGTGATACACACAAGCATACTTTTTCAGAGACGTTCCCATTACTCTTCTCCCTATCATCATTTGCTCAGCTCCATATACATCAAGGAAAACTACTTAAGATTATCCCAGCACAAGTATATATGCAATCAGCTGCAGTTTCCTGGAAATTGAACCTTTTTTTTCTGAATCCAAGAAGGAAAGCCCAAAAAAATTTCCCTGGTTTAAAGGAAAGCACAAAAAAACACATTTTTTTCCTGGGGCCCTCTTCCACTTTTCTTCAGCATACCACTCGCTACGATCATATGTTCCTATTTTCCTTTCATCGAGTGACGCCAAAAAGGATCCTTCTCGTTCTTCTTATTATTTGTAATCGCATCTTCGGGTTGTATGTGCGGTGTTTTCTTGTATGTTTCCTTGCACTGGATGTCGTGTTTGGGGCTTTCCTTGTGTGTTGTGTGCTAGCCTGGACAGAACTTTCTTGTTTTCTCTTGTCCTTCATGTCTGCATCTGTCACGGTGATGTTGGTGATAGCAGTGATAGGAGAAGAAGGAGGACGATCATCATCATCATCCTCATCATCTGAAATGACATGAGAGTTTTTAGAAGAGCCAGCTGGAGTGCTACTACTACTACTGTAGTAGACGGTCTCTCCACATCAAAAACGTTTTTCTCTTTTTTTTCCTTATCTGCTCTAGTTTCTCCTCGGTTGGAGCAAAATGGACGTAATTGTATGTCGTCGTTGTTGACAGAGAAAGAGATTTTCTCCAGAAAGGAATTTATATGAAGGAAAAGAAAACGGGACTAGCCGCACGGAATGATTTGATATTAAAACATTATGAAATGGAAAGTGCGGAAAGAATTTCTGGGCTGTATCGCTTCCACTATTGTGTACGCCACACTGTGCTTTGCTTTGAGCAGTAGGTGGTAAAGGCAAAGTCGTGTGGTGGGGCTGCCTGCTGTTGTCCACTATATTACTAGGCTTCAGTGGCTGCTACAAGAAGTTTTTTTTGGATGTCTTCATATTTTTTTAAGGATATTCCTTTTTTTATATGGACGGTTACAGACTACGATCAAGAGAGTCCCAAAAAAATAAATTCCTGATGGATGGAACTCCACTGATGATAATGATGGGAATCACATGGCGGCAAGATAAGATGATGAAAGTGAAATGACGGAAGTTCTATTACTTTTCTCTTTGTTTGGGGGAAAGGCTCTACAGCCAAAAAAGAAAATAGGAATGTTATCTATTGATCTCCCTTTTGTCATAACTTTTTTTTGATGTCTTGCTATATACAGTCAAAAAGTTCTATAAAAGGTAAATGGCAAAACCAGCAAAAAATATAGTCAATGAAGTTTGTAAAAAGCGTGAAGCATTGGGAACAGATGATGCATGACTGGCTTTCATCATCATTTTTTTTCCTTTTAATCAGTACTTTAGACAGGAAAAAAAGATTCTTTTGAATTTAAGTTATAATGGGGAAGTGGAACATTACAAACAGCTCGAAAATAATAAGCAGTGATAGCGATAAAAGGTGAGTGGGAAGAATATGGAGTGAGATGACTTACACATTTTTTTTTGCGATTTCAGTACGAAATCCTGAAATCCTTGGGAAATTACATTTTTGTCATTTTTTATGGAGAAAGCAAAAATACGGGGGTATAATACAGCGTTGTTTATGATTTTGCTTTTGTGCCTGGCTCATACATAATACCAGAACCAGGGAAAAATAAGGAATGTAGGTGGGTACTAAGGTATGGAAAAAAAGACTGTTACTGGCGACACCATCCCAAAAAATGTGAGACGAGTGAGGTAAGAGCCCAACTGGAAATAAAAGTTCGGGTTTGTTATGAAAGTGTAATGGATACGCCGCGCTTTCATCTAATGGTCACAGCGATGCCCCCTCCTCATAAAGTAAATCCGAAGTGCCTACCGGGAAAAAAAAGTCAAAGGAAGAGTCTCATAAGTGTACGGAACAGTGTGCTTTGGCTTTGCCCTGTCACCTTATACACAGAAATTCTGTATGAAGGAAAAACAGCAAAAAAAAATTCTCTTCTTTTGGCAAGGCATTAATTGCTGTAAGATTCTGGGAAAGGATAATAGCTGACTTGAGTGTGGGATACCTATGCAATTTTTTTTGTAGGCTGAGGGAGGATATTTTTTTTTGCATGTGTCAGAAGTAATAAGGGAGTGTTTGCAAAGTATATATCTAAAGTTGATGTCTTTATAAGTGGGTAGTTGCCTATACTTCCAGCATTTTCCTCGAGATGGAAAGCTACTTTTAGGAAACAAAAGGATCTGTACTTTAGTTACTTAAAAGCGGAGAGTTCTCCAGGAAAATGTTTGTTGGCAGAGCTATACAGAAGGAATAAAATCTGTGCCAAATTACTCATGCTTTGAATTAAACGAGCTGTTTTACTACTCATTCTACTTAATCCACTTAAAACTTGCTCCGATGCTCATTCCAGCACCTCCTGCGTCCTGCCTAATTATTACGATTTCCTTTAATGGTGTCGGGAATGAACTTGCCTTGTGTACTCTTGTTTCTCCTACTTATCATCTACACAGGGCCAAAAATATAAATATAAATACTTATTACGGAACTGGCACACAATAGCAGACATTATATAAACCGGAAGAGCAACTTCACAATTTTTTCAAGCACTATTATTAAAGCCCTTTGAAGAAGAAGCATCAACAATTTTCTGCTCACAGCTTTTACCCGAACACTAGTCCAAAGCTGACGCAGTTAAACTGGTTCCTTTCACTTCCCTAATAAGAGTGACTTTTTATGCTCCTCACTTCACCACCACCACCATCATAACAATGCAATTATCGTGGAAGTAATCATAACTGGAATATTTACTGCCATTATCATCTACACAGGGCCAAAAATATAAATATAAATACTTATTACGGAACTGGCACACAATAGCAGACTATAAACCAGCAGACTAACTTTATATAAACCGGAAGAGCAACTTCACAATTTTTTTTCAAGCACTATTATTAAAGCCCTTTGAAGATGAAGCATCAACAATTTTCTGCTCACAGCTTTTACCCGAACAACTAGTCCAAAGCTGACGCAGTTAAACTGGTTCCTTCCACTTCCCTAATAAGAGTGACTTTTTATGCTCCTCACTTCACCACCACCACCATCATAACAATGCAATTATCGTGAAAGTAATCATAACTGGAATATTTACTGCCGTGTCATTTTCAACAATTTTTTCTATAAAATGTTTCAACTTCGGAGTATTAGTGCATGGTCGGCTGTACAAAAAAGGGAGCTTGAAAACAAAAATTTTTTCTTGCGTCAAACCCATATTAGGCCCATACATTTAGTAGCCAGTCCATTTATAGATTATTTATATGCGTACTATATTTATATAGAGCATGTCTTAAGTAATAAAATAGTAAATTCTCGCACTTAAACTAGTCCATGCATGTAGTGCTCCGGAATGTACTTTAGCAACGTTTTAACGTAGTTAACCCATTAAGTTTTAAGTTTCGTCTTTATGTTGCTGTAAATCTTACGACACCTAAAATCCAATTCCCTCCCGCTTTTTCCTTTTCCTCTTATTTTTCTTTCATGACTTTTCATGAACTTTATGTGTGAATTTTGTGTCATTTCCCTGTGCACAAGCTCCTAAAATATATTGAGAAAGGAAGGAAGAGAGTTGAACTTGGATGTTCATGTTCACAAGAGTATAGGAATGCCATACACTGTATTTTTGGGAGTGTGGAACTTATCCGCATTCGGCATTGTTAAAAATTACTTTCCCTTCCCCCCTCCACTCTAATAGGAGTACCCCTCTCATTTGGGAAAGTGGAGCAGAGGAGCAGGCAAAGTGGAGGACTGCGTGGACAGTTTTTTATTGGCAAAAGTATTTCCTTCGAAGCTTCCCAATATTGCTTCTAGTAAACTAGGGAGGCTGTATAAATTTTCCCAAGTTTCTTTACGAACCAGCCTCTCCTCCTAAAAAAAGAAACTTGGGAAAATGTATATTTCATCCGAGTGAGTGTGTTGGGTGTATGTAATGTACATTATTACTCCTTTTTTTGTCTTAAATTTGGCAGCAGAGAGAGTTTTTGGAATGGGCATAATGATCATCTGTAGTATTTCCCCGGGATATACACCCAACTTCCCGTCCCAATCCCAATGGAAGATTAATA
>JAHZND010000286.1:0-10949 GCA_027744115.1 Acrocyrtus sp. NNG-2020
TGAATTTTACAAGAGAAGAACATAGCGCAAACTCTTGAGGGATGCAGTTGCATTTTGCCATGCATCATTTCTGCTTTTAGCTCTCTCGTCATTTGCAACAAGACAAGTTTAAATTTTTTTGGCTGTTGGGTGACTTGACTTGTTTTTTATATAAAAAAAAGTAAAAGGTAAAAATTACTTTCGTTTTAGCAAGCATCAAGTGTTTGATGATGATGACGGAGTGACGTGCAAGCCGGTGCTAATTTAAGATTAGCTTGGAGCTTACATCAGTCCGTACTACACAACAAGCGAGTATGCACGCTTGTTCAATCTGCGTTAAAAAATGAATACAATTAATGAGAAAGTAAATAGCTCCCCCATCGTTGTCTCGCTGTTTTAGGTGATTGTGTGCGAGGAGAATCTTTATGAAAAATCACCTAAGTATTGCCAATCTTAATGGCTAAATCATCAAGACAAACATATGAAGAGACAGAGAGAGAAAGGGAAAATATGCTTTTTTTCTGTACGAAAATTGCAAAGTCATGATCAATTCCATTCAGCCATCAAATAGAATATCGACAGTGGACAAGAGCGTGTGAGAACGACCAAAAAAAGGGTTAATGAAAGTAAGTGGCCACCACCAGCTCCACTATGCCAAACTGCAAGCGAAAGATACAGTCCATTACTACAGCGGAGAAGGCATAGTCATAAAAGTTTGCAGACTTTTTATAAATGGCTCCGTCCGTTTTTATAATTGTTTACGATTAGCAAAGTACAATGGTAAAAATCGTTGACCTTTAATTGACTTGTGTGAAGATATGACGAGGCTAAAATTAAACAGAAATATTTACATACCCATAATTGTTTACGATTAGCAAAGTACAATGGTAAAAATCGTTGACCTTTAATTGACTTGTGTGAAGATATGACGAGGCTAAAATTAAACAGAAATATTTACATGCCCATCTTAAAAAAGCTGGATATATTGTTCTGCATATTTGTTTACACACGTGCCTACTTTTAGCGTTTAGCTTTGACAATGGCAGTTTTATATGACATTCAATAGCCTCCTTCTTAAGAGGATATTCATTACATCTTTTGTGAAGCAAATATTTATGGTAACAGCCAACAGCAGCCTACTTTTAGCGTTTTAGCTTTGACAATGGCAGTTTTATATGACATTCAATAGCCTCCTTCTTAAGAGGATATTCATTACATCTTTTGTGAAGCAAATATTTATGGTAACAGCCAACAGCCCCAGCAAATCGAAGCACTGCCATTTAGTCCAAAAAACCTTGAAATGGAGATGGACGCATGCACAATAAACACTTTTAATTGTTTGCAAATTCAGAGACTTCTTCATCAAACTCTCATTAAAATTTCATTTTCCATTTTATACCCCATTACCACCGAAAATTACTTGGCGTTTTATTTTCAAGGATATGAGGCGGTCATCACACTGTCAATTTTTTACGGTTTGATGGAACGCTGCAATCAATAATTGCTTAATCAAATGTAATCGAAACGCTCTTTTGTAGGAAGAGTGTGCCCAGACCCCACACTACACAGGAATTACTACTAGGAAAGGGCATTTACTGCATATTAGCTACCTATAAAAACTTAATTAAAGGTGGATGGCGATGGCGATGGCGATGGATATTGGATGCTGATATCACAAACGTTTACGTTATAATATCCTTGTCATTGTAGTAAAACCGTAGTATTGATTTTACATTGGCTGGTGGAAGGCATAAATAATTGGTAAATTAATTTTGACTTGTTCTTTCTTTTGTTCTTTTCTGCAGAACATTACGGATAACTTCAACCCGGCCTCCAAGCAGATGATTGCTACTGGCAAGGCGTATCTAAAGTCACTTCATGGTAAGAAATCCTCTTGTCCTTTCCAAATGCTCTGCTGACGATGAGACGAGAAGAGCTTTATTGAATTTTTATTCCCTTAAAGATTCTTTTTTTAATATGATAGTAATTAACATCTATTTTGTAAATACCGGTTTATCCAAGTGTGAAAAAATTATGCAACGACTACGACTGCAACCACAGGAGAGTGCGGGCTAACTGGCAATAAATGTGTTGCTTTTATTTCCTAACGGGAATTTATATTTTTTTCATTCTTCGAATTCCTCATTTCCTCCGCTGTCCGCTCTGTCAAGAAAAAATTTGTTTTGAATAAAATATGCTCGTATATGAAGAGACCATTTATTTCATCTTTTATCTTTTTTTTAAAACTTGTCGACGATTTATTCTCAAGTTGCTAGCTACAAGTCACTTAACTCTAAATAATAATAATAATAATTTCATGGTGAAAATTGAATGAGCCATGACACAATACCCGATTCCGCAGCAAGCACTCTGCATAAATGTTGTTAACTCTTATTTACATGAAAGCATATTAGGTAATATTTTTTTTAAGATAGCCAAAATAACAGAAGAAAAAATATTTTATTGTCTCCCCCTTCTCGTTTTTTTGGACAAGAGTTCATTCATAACGCTCAAGAGAAAAAAACCCATTACGTCACACTATGCAACATTGTAATAACTCCAAATTTTCATTTAGATGTGGAATGTGAGCAGTGCAGATTTGCTTTCAAGCTAGTGAAAAAAAATATCTGTCAAGGCCAAGCACAAAAAAACGAGCGTAGAAGACAGGACACATTTCTAAATCAAATCAGCTGTATCCGAATCCTGTCTGATTTGCATTTTTATCTATTTATCTGGCAAGTTTAGTTAGCGTCTAAGAAGATGGGCTCACGGCTCACTCTATCATTTTCATTTAAATGACAAAAGGCGGGAGGACATGGGAGGAAAATTTGTTACAAAGTTGACAATTTCACAACTGCAGTGTAGTAAGTACATAAGATAACGATGTAATTGGAGGAGATAGAAAATTCCTGTCTTTTTTGGTACTCTCCCTGCCGAGAGTGCCAGCATCGTGTCAAAGTCACGCCACCATTTTCTGTACATTTTGGAGAGCTAGCAAGGCAGGTGCGGTCAAAACACCGTTTTACATCCCGGTTTTTTGTTTTCTTTTTCAGTCAGGGAGTCCTTCCTAAAAAAATATTCTGCTGGGGTAGTAACAATGGCACCTTCAAAACACTGTCTATGGTGCCTTTTTATCTGCTGTTACTCGGCATGATTAATGACTTCATTATACACTTTGTGTGAAATCCCAATCTTTTCCTGCTGCAAAAAAATTCCCAATTAACTAGCACATGGCAAAGGTCACTTATCCTTATCCCGCATGGGCGCCGGCACTACAACTGCGTCAGCGGATTTAGTATTAGCACACCGGTCCAACGAGAATGGGCTTCAACTCAGAATTTTTTTATGGGGGTATACACATGCGCAAGCAAGTCCCTACTAAAATATGCGCTATTTAGTAGAGATCTGTAATTAAATTAAAATATATGAGCTGCTAATTACCACCTCATTCATTACACTTTTTTTATCTCGTCTAATTCCATTCTCGATACATTTAGCCAAGTTCGAACTTTTGGGAATTGGCATCAATTCCTGTATAGGGAAACAATTGCAACATTTTTTTTCTCTCTCGCTCTGCAATAACACAGAAATCCATTAAGTATGTAGATGAGGTTGGAAAAAAATAGGCCCACACCCAGATTCTAATGACAGGAATGACTTCTTACAGCAACGCAATTTTTATTGATGTCTATTGTTGTCCTATCTCTTGTCTCAGTAACTGCGCTACGTACAGTCCAATCGATGCAGTGCAATTTTTATCAAGTCCATTTTTGCAACAAAGAAAAAAAAACGAGTGTGCTGCTTTACTGCTCACCTCTCCTCTATACTCACTGCTAGCGAGAAGGAACGACGACCGGCCAATTTAGCAGCATAATGAAGTCCTGTTATAACAGAAGACAATTTTTAATATATCATCATCCCCATCATCATCATCAAAATCGCATATGCCTTTTGTAATAAATACACTTAAACGCATATTTTCCTCGTCTTCTTATCATCCACAAAGAGTAACATTCCAAACGGTTGGTCATTCAAATGCAATATATCATCATCCCCATCATCATCAAAATCGCATATGCCTTTTGTAATAAATACACTTAAACGCATATTTTCCTCGTCTTCTTATCATCCACAAAGAGTAACATTCCAAACGGTTGGTCATTCAAATGCAAACTAAGTTTGGTTATTAGCCTCATGAAGAGTTTGTGGACGATGAGGGGCAGTAAAAATGTAGAAGGAACCTTTAGGTACGAGCAGCGTCATCCCTGAATATTGCGAGTGATGCGACCACCGTCACCGTCATAAAACCTCTTTGAAAAATTGTATTTTCAGTTATTATTATTCAGTGAACATCATCCACGTACTTATAGGTTATGACATGACATGTCCGCTCTCGTCGCAGTTAAAAAAAATACAACTGCGCATAGGGCAGCAGCTCACTCTCTTACTGCCCTGTATGATGAAGTTTAGAAGGAAAAGGGTTTTTGAACCTTTTTTGGCAAGCAATATAGGAGAAAAAAACAATTTATTGTTTTTCTTTAGTCAACTCACCTGTATTTTTTTCAAAGCATATGTGGCTGGCTGTGTGCAGTTGACTTCATCCGAAATGTATTTTTTACACCCAAGTGAGAAGAAGGAGAACCGTTTAAAAAATGAGATGCAGTTTTGCATTCACTTGCAAGAAACTTTTTTTTCTTCTTGAACCTATCTCGGATGGATTAACTGGACTTTACAAATCCTGCAGAGAAAGAGATTTTGTATAGAGTGTGGTTGTAAGCTGTAACATTCCATTCATCCGAAGAAGATCCTTGAATAGTGCTGGTAGAGATTACACACTACCGACGATGATGATGATCTTTCTCTCCCCCTCTCCATTTCTTGCAGAAGAACAGAGCGGAATGGCAATAATTGCACTTTTTTTCTATTGTGTGCAATAAAGTCATATTTTTATTTTGTGAAGAAATAAAAACCTGCTTTTTACACACACACACACACACGAGCATATCAGCACATACCTAAAAGAAATTTTTTCTATTGTGTGCAATAAAGTCATATTTTTATTTTGTGAAGAAATAAAAACCTGCTTTTTACACACACACACACACGAGCATATCAGCACATACCTAGAAGAAGTCAAAAATTGAATTCTTTATTTCAATTTAAATAATAAGAATATTATTATTTCTTTTGAAAAATATTTCAATATTTTTCAGACGTATCCCCTCATCTGAGCGGACATAACGTAATCACTCGTTTTGTTAGAGGTTGGCCATAGTATGAAATGAACGTGTCTATAAATATCCATTTTGACATGGTCTTTTGCGAAAAATGTTATTTTTGCGGATTGTGCACGCTCTTTTGTAGTATTATAGTAAAAATCACTTTTTCCCCTGAAGAGTATAAGAGTGCTGGTTATATGCTGGTTTTTAGAGTGCTTTTTAAGGACTCCTGCTAAGACCACATCAAGAAGAAAATATAATTCCCTCGCAGTTGTGAATGTATTTTTTATACTTTTGTTAGTGAATATGATGGAATGTGACATAACTTGAGTTGGGGCGAAGTCCAAGTGTGATGCTGATGATGAGTTGTGGCGCTGTGTGGCTATTAAAACGTATACCGAAGTTAAAGGTAAAGGTAAGGTTAAGGTGATAGGGATAAAGGTTGTAGGACAGGATTTTATTAGAAGCGTTTGCCAAGAATGAGAATGAGAATCACCTGAAATTAAATTGAAATGAGCTGAGAGAGAGAGAGAGAGAGACAGAGAGATAGATTGTAAGAAGCTTGCTCATATCCCAATTCACACAAGGTAATTTTTTTATATCCGTTTAAGAAGTGAAGCCCAAGCTCGACAAGAAATTAATACCTGAGATATGCGACCTGTGAAAAGAAGTGATTGGGCTTAATACGGCTTTTTGAGCTGAATCCATGCATAAATAATATGCTCTCCTCTTGAGAGTTTTCTTCGTCTTTTCCTCGTCTTGAGAGAGCGCCTTGAATTTTACTGTAACTCTAAAGACGGATATTACCTTTTACTACCTGCAGGCCATATTTCGCCTTCCTTGAAGTGAACAAAGCGACCAGCACATCTTCCATTTAGGAGGATGATGAATGAGATGGTGCGAAAAGACTGCGTAAAAATATTTTTTTTGCGAACGAGGCGCAGTGATACGATCACTGGTTATTATATGATACGCGATCCTTCTCGGAATTTGTCCCCGTCTTAGTGTCTATAGAACGACCGACTTTTAGGAGAGTCTTCTCGTTAAGACGAAATAACAAAATTTTCGAGCTAGATAAAAAAAGGCAGTAACAAAATTCGCTCCCTTTGTTGCTGTGGAATGTGTGCCGTCATACTCGCCAAGAACTAATTAGCATAAAAATTAAGAGATTAATTTCTGATCAGGATGTGGTTGCTGAATGTTATTGCATTCCGAGAGGGGCACGCTAAAGCAATGCTAATTGCGCGCTAATGCCATTTTTATCTGTCATTTTGACGATGACGACTGTGAGTGATCACCTAAAAGCAATATTTATTTCCTTGTTTTTCAGGAGCGTCGGCAGCCTGTTCCATGTACTTGGAGGCTTTGACTAAGCTGTCCAAGCAGGCTCAGCAGAGCTCGGTGGGGACTTCAGGTGACATTGGTAAGCCAAATTATCACAAATACGCATCCACACACGCGCTCCACTCATTCCAAACTTACTTTCTAGTACTAAACTTTTTGCGCTTAAAATATTATTCATGATTGACGATAATAGTCCCAATTTTAGACGTAATCTATTAATCCCAAACGCCAAAAAAATCTCGTTTCTACTCTCTGCAAATATGAGTACGCCAACACTTTTGGCGTAAACTAGAGTTTTGAAGTTTTTATAGTGTGTTTTACTAACACGAAAAAAAATTCTTTTTAGTGGGTACGTTTTCGAGCCAAACAGCAATTTGCATCTTTATTAGTTCCTGTAAAATACGCTGATTAACCGAAACTATCTGGTTTTTTTCTCCTCCACTTTGTCACTCATTTATTTTGTTTTGGGCAGTAGGTTAGCAGTAAAGATAACAATGCTGATAAACAGCTTAAAAATACAAGAGGCTGCAGAAAAATCCTCAATTTCATATTTTTACGGCATAGTAGTAGTTCTAAGTCTGCCACTAAATGATTTTTTTTGCATCCTGTTTTCCTTATCGTTTTCCTTTTTGAAAGGACTCATCAGCAGAAAGAAAAAAAGAGACGGGGTGAGGAGGACTAGTTACAACTTTATCACACCATATAATTCCTTTTATCATCTTTCAGGATGTTTTTTCTTTCTTTCTTTCATCATACGAGAAACGATTCCTTAATAAGTAGTAATCACAGTAATCTTCAAAATACAAAATACAGCTTTGCCCCATGTTATTATAAAAAGAAACAATCGTATTATTAAAGCTCGTCAGAGGATTTTTGGTAAATGTAAAAGGGAGGAAACAAGAAAATGCCAAGCTAATCCGAGTGTAAAATAAAGTCTGCCTTGCAAAAAAAAACTCATTGTCAGTGCGTAAGTTCCTTTCTCTGAGCCAATCTTGGTCGATATCGTGACTTGGGCTTAACTGTGTGGACACTCTATTTTAACTTATAGTATGGTACATGCTACAATAGCAATTTTTAAAAATTGAAATCCAAATTTAAATTATTTACTGATTGGTGGTGCTGACTTTAGTAATAAGCACCTGCTATATTTAATATGCATTGTTCGACAGTGGTGACGTGGTGAATGGCGCACAGTCATTCTGGAGGAGTGCATTCCGAGACAGGAACTACGCTACTTTCATAATGAGCATAGGCAGACAGAAAATTTTCTTTTGAAAGGGTTTAAAATAGCGGATCCTAGATCCTAGTTGAGACCCAACTTTAAAGTTTGCGAACGCAATATTATGCTAAATATTTTCATAGTACTTTCTAGCCTGTCAAATTTAGTTGCAATACCAGCCATCAGGGATTTTTTTACGAGTGCCACCAGGAATCAATATTTGAGTAGGCACTTTCCCATGCAATATAATACCACCGCACTTACAAGACAACCACCACACCGTTTTGGTTGCGATTCGAATGATTGAAAATGAAAGGATTTTTGTGACTTTCCCACTCTCTGGCACACACAAAAAGCAATAAAATCCCTTTTTCTGCAGTGGGGACCATGTTGTGTTGTACAACGCTATATAATAATAATGAATGCAGTAATATTACTATCGAAGAAGGGTCTTTAAAAGTATATTTTATTCTCTCAATTCAAAATTACATAAATCGCAAATAGACAAAAAAATTCAAATGTCAATACACTACACAATTCGAGGTAACGATCATAAGTGACGATGCAAAAATAGAGGAAGCATGAAATACGAAGGGAACCTTTATTGGGAACGTGATAGGCTCATAATTTCATACATGTAATTTCAATCAACCACCGAATCAAAAATGTACTGTTTCCTTTTCTGAAATATTTAAGGTGATATTTATTTCCTTACTGATGGTGAGGTGATATTTTTTTTAAAACGTAGTTAAATTATGTAAAAAAGAAGTCAAAAATGACACCGGCTGATCCTATACCTAAAGTTAGCACATATTTATTCTAGTAATGGGGAGTACCGCAAATTGGCAATATAATTGGCAGCTATAAGCTGCAAGTTATTTTCCCCACTTTTACAAAATCAATATTGATTAAAGCACCTAAAAATATTGCTCAGCATTAGCACGAGCACGCACTACTTGACTATCCTTTTAAGTTACTTGACCCCATTGCCAAAATCTGCGGAAGTGGAACTTCCCACTCACTACCTTTTACCGGTTTTCTACGGCTTCCGTCTTTACCTAATTTCCAAAGTTTTGGAACTGGCTCTGGCTAAATTGTAGATAGCAATAAGGAAAGGATTGCAATCTTCTGACAAAGGCTCTACCTACATCCTGGCTCGTTCCACTCACGTTTACCGTTAGCTAACTAGGTCGCTTCGCTGTCTTCGCTCTTCTCGCTAAATACAATTGTTCTTTTATTTTTTTGTTTGGGCCACTACTACTCCACTCGCAAAACTTTACTAATGAAACGAAGACAAAAAGCTTAAATTAGCTTTACTCGCACGAGCACCTACAATAATCAAAAAAAAATTCCTCAACGCTCCTTTTTTGCCTTATGCGGATTCTAATAGATATTTTTTTCGCTAGTCATTTTATGTCATTGATCTAATGATGATGAGTGACAGGCAAAATATATATGTGAAGTTGAAATGAACTAATTCCACCTCTCTAACTACACAGCAGCCTACACATGACATGGCATTTTATTATCATCAATATCATCATCATGACATAACATGATAACACACACGGCTTACGTTCACTCACCTCAACTTATACTTGTGCTGATTTGATCGCACACGCCCAACCAAAAATTACACGTTTCTGCACAGAAATAGAAAAAAATCAATTGCAGGCAGCCATATAAGAAAAAAAAATTAAATTTTTGTGGGCTCCGCAATAAAAAAATTGTATTAAGGAGATACGTCATCAGAGCGCTACCTAAATTGAAGATGGAAATGTAGTATGAGATGAGAGGAGTAGCGATATGGGAGACGTGGGAAAACGAGATAATTTAATAGTTTCATTTATTTTTTCTTTTGCCAGGCTCATCCATGATGCAGATTGCAGATGTCTTTAAGGAAATTCACACTCAGCAACTGAACAACGGTAAGAAAATGAAAGAATGGTTTATTTTACAATGCTCCCAAACGCCTTCATTTATTTCACCGTAACTCGAAGATGCCACTGCATGGGTCCATGCATGAGTGAAGTGGATGAATTGGCTGATTCAGAATTTTGATATTTTGTACTCAGCGGGATAAATTGGAAAGGAATTTGTCAAGAATTGGACCCCCTTGCATGATGAATTTTTTTTTTCAGTGAGGAAAAGTATCAATTTCTGATTGATAGCTGACGAAGTCGAAGTGCGTGGAATGAATATGATTGATTTAGTTTGAGAACAAATCGCGATGGGAGGGAGAGAGCGCAAACACAAACCGACAAGTTGTAGTATGGTCATGGTGTGATGTTTAGAAAAGAAATAAAAAATGTGCTAATTTCTGATAAGATTGAATGGGGTAGATTGAGAAAATCTCTCAATGTGAGGTAAAGTAAAGATAAGTAAAAATATTTATTTTGAATGAACGTTTCTTTTACAGAGTCAGCAATGCAAAGAAGGTTCGGAAAAAGTCAAAGAAAGCCCCAAATCCCAGCTCTAACACGTTGGACAAGGAAATACGAATAATGCAAGCGATGGAAGAAGAGCGCTCCAAGCTGGAAGCGTTTTGTGAGGAGGCGCTAAAAGAAGCTTTGACACAGGAACGGAGACGGTACGGATTTATCCTGGAGAGACAGGCATCACTGGCTAAACACTACTTAGCTTTCCATACGAAGGGAGGGCAGAGTTTGGGACAGAAATTGGACCAATGGATGAGAGTGGCTAAGACAAGGGAAACTTTACCGGAGTCAATGCAGGCGAATTTGGTGAAAAAGATTCAAGTTAGAGCTTATTAATGAAGCAGATGAAAAAGTTATAATTATCTGAGTACATTAAAATTAATCATTTTCTTTAAATATTGTAGCAGGGAGAAGACGAGTGTATCTACTGCAGTCCCCGAAGACCAGCGGATGACACTGCCTCCATCTCCTCCCAACTGCGCAAGACGAAATCAATGGAAGCAGGTGAAATGCTCAACATTCAGAACTCCGTATCGTCCACATCTGCTTCTGCCTCCTCCTCGAGCAACTATCACTTGACGGCGACTTCATCACGGGGAGGGAACATGTCCCACTTGCAACATCAGGACTTACCCATTACTTCTCCTGGAACGTTAAGTAGGGCCAAGTCTGACACGAGTTTGGGCATGATTAACGGGGCCAGCTATAACGAATCTTATCATCATCACCATCACATTCCCCAGCATCACA